>JRUC01000154.1:0-35201 GCA_000806385.1 Leptographium procerum
TGTCGCCGAGGGCGCTTCCAGCAGAACCCATACCTGCGCCGCCTGGTGCTGCCTGCCAGCCCGGCACCTGCATCGCCACCGGGTTGAACATGTTGAACGCGCCCGGTGCAGCGAAGCCAGCCGGGATCGACGGTAGAACGCTGTTCATAGCATAGCTCTGCAGGCTGAAGCCGCGGGGGGTCCCCGTCGGTGTCTGCCCGTTTCCAGCCGGGAAGTGCCCGTTGGAATTGGCGTCCGTCCGTGACGGCGCGATATGCGACGGATCCGACACATAGGCATTGACGAGCTCAAACTGCAACGTCCGGCTCTTGTTAGCAAAACAAACTCGCAGATCCAAACAAAAGTCACAGTAGGAAAGGGGGCATACTCACGTCGTCTTTCAGCGCCTCATACCACTCTGTATGCCGCTTCTCCACGTGCTTGCGCCAAAAATGCTCTTCCTTGAACAGTTTCGTGCATTCTGGAAGCCGGCATCGCCACTTGTGCTCGTCCTCCTGCTTCACAAACTTGGCCATCTCCACGTCCATGGCCTCCTCAACCGGCTTGCCGCCGTACTTGCGAAGGTCCACCGACTCTGGCTCCAGGATCTGGTTGATCTTCTCTTCAAATGTCCTCACCCAGTTGTATGCCCGCTGCAGCTGCAGCTCCGACTTAGCCGATGCGCCGCGGAACTTGCTGCGGTCGCCGCCACCGCCACCGCCGCCACCGCCGCCACCGCCGCCACTGCTCTCCTGCGGAAGCTCACCCTCCTCTGCATCTGCCGCCACCTCAGCTCGCCGCTTGCTAGGAAACGGCTCGCCGCTGGCACTCGCACGCGCCACTTCCTTTGCCGCAGCCGTCAGCGTGCCGCGCGGCCGGCGCAGATGGCCAGCTGGACACTTGCGCGTCAGCTCGTGTGCCGAGTCGCTCTCAAACACACAGAAAAAGCAGAAGCTGAAAACGCGTCGCAGGTACTCGATAAGCAGATCGAGCTGCTTCTTCTTAACCAAGAGCTCCTCGTCGTCCACCTCTTCATCAACAGCCCCCTCTTCGCCCTCTTCTTCTTCTTCCTCCTCGTCATCGTCCATGTCCACCTCATCTCCAAGGTCCTCGAAGTCGTCGACCGCGACGTCCATACCGAGCACGCTCGCCTTCTTAGCCTTCTTCTTCTTCTTCGGAGCTGCCGAGCCGCCATTGCCAGAATGCATGCCTGCCGCTGGCGAAGGCTGCAGCCGCCCCGCGCTTCTCAGCTCTTCCACTCTCTCCTCAATCTTTAGAACGCCTTGGAAGTCTGACCCCACTTCAGCTTCAAACCTGCTCACCAGTCGCTGCACGAGACTGAGGTCTTTGTCGATCCGTTCCGGCGCCGAGAACAGGTCCCAGAGCGCCTTCTTGCGCGGGTTCGTTTGCGGGTTGTGGACGCCGACATGGCACACAAAGTCACCGCGCACCTCGTCCTTGACCGTCTTGCCGTTTATAGCCTCCAGAGCTCTGTCAGCAACAGAAATAGTTTTAGGAGTCGATATCTCCACATCGCCATCCAAGCTATCCGGATCCGGAAGCCCGCCAGATTCTGAAAACCCTCCCTCTGGCCCAGGATTGAGCAGGATCCAGCCAATGCGGTGGTACCGTTTGCTCGGGTTCGGGTCACTCAATGACAAAAACCGGAAGCCACCCTCGTTGACACCCAGATGCTCGCGGCAGAACGTCTCCAGATTCTGGCGGCTCACACTAGGAGCGATCGTCTTGATCAAGAGCGTTGGCTGGAACAAGCTTTCGTCCCGAATATCGGCAGCCGGAGTGGCCGGCACCAGGTCGCCGACGCCAAGCACTTCATTAGCCTCCCCTTCCTCTTTCTCAGCCACGCCACCAGCACCATTGCTCTCATTCTTAGGTATGCCTTCCAATGTGAACTCGTCAAAGAGACCAGATTCTAGGTCTTGCTCCCACTGGTTAAACTGATCCCTTCGGAAGTCGCCCAGCTGCTGGCACAGCTTCTCGCGAATTCCGGGCACATATCGCTCACGGAACCACTGCTCTTCCTTGTGTTGCTTCACAAAGGTCTGTGCCATTTTCCCCTGAAGCTCCTCCTTGTACGAGTCATAGGCGGCCTGGATCCTGGCCTTTTCTTTCTCGCGTTCTTCTTGTGTCTCCTTCGCACCACGGTTCCGCTCCGGCTCACGACGGCGACCGGTCCTCTGGCGCTCCTTCTCTTCCTTGATCTTCTCATTGGCGCGCCACCATTCGCCAAAGAATGAGAATCCGACCTGATAGGGCAACTTTAGCGGGTCAGGAATGGGATTCGTAAAGGGCGCTGAAGGAAGCTGCTGGTGGATAGGTGGGGGATGGATACCCATCCCGTTGTCCTGGAGGGGCTGTAACGTCTGATGTTGTGGTTGACCGGGTACGTAGCGATCGATATTGGCTGGGGGGGATCCGATCCGGCGACGATCGTCACGGTCCCGATCTCGCCCACCACCGTATTCGTCTCTTCCACGAGACCGCGGCTCGTAGCGGTCAACGCCAGCCGGAGAGCGGGAGCGTGCGGTGCGGCGGCTTCGTTCGGGGCCTGTGTTGCCAGGTGCTGGTTAGAAAAGAGCTTGTAAAGTCGAGTACGAATGGATAAACAAATGAGCAGATGAGTAACAAAAGAAACTGCCCATACCTGGTGATCTACCACGATAGAAATTGTCGCGGTCTTCTTTACCTCTGTTGTCGTCACGAGGTGTCCAAGATCGATCCGGAGGCGACCGAGCCGTGTCTCTCACATACGAGTCCATTTCAGCAAGCCGCAATTCCCTGTTGGGGAGGGAGAGATCAGGTCAATTCGTCTTGCAGGAGTTCTCGGTTTTCGCTTAACTGTACACTGACAGTGACAGAGACGTGTCCCAGATGATGACGTCGGAGTTCTATTATTTTCGCCATTACTGCGGTTAGAGAAAGATTCCAGAAGCAGGCACAGCATGCAAGGGCGGTTGGATAATGAAGTAATAAGCGAGCAGCACGTGGTGCAGTTGAAAAGGGGTTAAAAAGTAGAAAAGGCATTTCATCGATGCAAAGCAAACGAGAAGATGTGTATCAAGGGAGAAATAAGTAAAAGAACGGGAGGGGGGAGATAATGTCAGGCCACCGCGACATGCTCGGACAGGCGACGTGGAAAACGATCAGAGGTCAGAAAGAGGCGGGAGATGTAACAAAAGCAACAGACGAATAGAAAGTAAAATGGCGGCAGTTGAAGAGCTTTAGGACAGAGGCCAATCGAAAGGGTAGACAGGACGGCGAGGATGAGAGGACGAGGAAAAGGAGGAGGGCGTTCAGAAAGACGAGAAAGATTGGAAAGAAAGAAGAGAAAAAAAAGGAGATGAAAGAATAGACGAACAATTTTATTTGAAACGAGAGACCAGAAGCATATGCAAGCTCAATGGCTGTCTTCAGAGGGGTAAAAGAGCATCCAAAGCGACGAGAGGCAGTCACCCGCATGCACAACGTTGATTGTTGAATGCGACTGGTAAGTGGTGAAGGGTGAGAAAGGTGTAGACGACGAGGCAAGTTCGCAGGTAGTAATCATACATAGAAGGTCGCGGCGCGATGCGGCTAAACCGAAATCGGTTTGAGCTGTATTTGGTCACGTGTCTTGAACCAAGGGAGCTCTTCCGTTTTGGGAAATCGGTCCAGCTATTTTTGGAGATACAATATGCCGGCGCCATTCTCAGCTAAAATGGACGGTCGAGGCTCTCTCGGGTTCAGTGGCCGCAAGCACTTGGTATTCTGAGATATGTGTAGATCTCTGCGCCTTGTATTATCTGTGCAGTAGTTCCAAAGCCATCCCCATATTGCCTTCTCAAAATAGACGCACTGCAATGTGTTCTTCCATTATCAAGGACCCTACGTCTCGCACTCCAAACAGAGCTGATGCGGACAGTGAAAAGCCTTGTCATTTTTGTGTCATACCTTTTTGGAAACCACCCAGACACATTTAGAACATACACACTGCTCTTATTCTTATTTCTTAGCTGTCGAATATCAACAGCAAATCAAAGCAAATCAAAGCCAGCTACCATAACCAATGGCATTAGAAACAAGCCTAATTCTCCCATCAACCCAACGAGTACACATCAGTCTCATCCATTGCATAAGGTCAGGCGCACAACATGGTATACTTGCAAATACTATGCAGTCGATGGGCCTTATGTTCCTGTGCAGCTATCCATCGTAAGATACTACATAGTATATACTCCTAGCTTTGCGCGGGGACGGTGAATGACGGTGGTCCGTTAAAACAGAGCTGCCCCACAAACTTCCGTAGGCACGCTCGATCTGGCCAATCAGACATGATATTTACACCACCTTAGGCGGCGCCACCGCCAGTCCAATGAGGTCATGCAAGTTTCAACCCAAGTTCGAGACAACGGGCTTCCAGACAACAAATAAACAGCAAGCGCCATCACGCCAGAGTCGTCGAAACTGCAGCAAAAGAACGCCGCTGTCCAGCCTCTCTGCTAACATGACCACCAACGTGCTCACGCACCTCTCTCTTCCGGAGGTCGTCTATACCACTCCGGCTGCCTCTATCCTGCTGCCGGTTGCCTTGGGCGCCGCCATCGGCTACGGCACGAGACGTAAGTGAGCGAGAGAGGGAGAAAAATGAAGCTGTGGATGCAGATCCAGTTGTATTGTAGCAGAACAGAGCAAGCAAGGACGGGAAGCATGGCTAAGAATCGAGATTGAAATGAACATTGGGACCAAAGAAAACACGGCTGACCACCCCTCTTCTTCCATTTAGCCGACCCAAATGACCGCTCCGTACGCTCCATCCGCCAGCCGCCGCTCCGCCCTCCGCCTGCCGCCTTTGGTCCCACCTGGACGACGCTCTATGCCCTGACGGGTTACGCTGCCCACCGGGCGTTTGGGGCCCTGGGTCCGGATCGGGCGCCGTCGGGCACCGCCGGGCTCTACTCGCTGCAGCTGGGCCTCAACCTGGCGTGGATGCCGCTCTTCTTTGTGCTGCGACAGCCGGTGGTGGCGACGGCGGACGCGGTCGCGCTGCTCGGCATCAACACGTACCTGGCCGCGCGCTGGCTGAGCTCGGGCAGCCGCGAAGCGCGCACTGTCGGCTGGCTGTGGCTGCCGTACGTCGGCTGGCTGGCATTTGCCACCTACCTCAGCGCCGGCGTGGGCTACCTGAACGGCTGGAGCCTGAAGCCGACGGCGAAACCGGCAGCGAAACCGACGGCGAAATCGACGGCGAAATCGGCGCCGCCGGCACCGTCGGCTTCGGCGACCTCCCGGCCCTCCCGGTCGTCGTCGTCCTCCTCCTCCTCGCCCTCCTCGTCTTCTGCGGCACCGGCCAAGGACCGCAAGGGCAAGGGACGGTCGCGGAAGTGAGCATCGGCATCAGCAGCAGCAGCAGCAAAATAACGCGCAATGAAACGAAATGAAAATGACAAAAAAAAAGCACAGAAGGAAAGGGGGAGGTTGATTTCTGTGTTCAAATGACGGAGTTGGAAAAAATGTAAGGACAAATTACATATATATATATATAAGGACATCGACTGTTGTTATGGGGCGGCTTGTTTCTATTTTGTTTATTCGTGTGTGGATTCCTCGTGCTTCTAGGATTCCTCCCTGTTCTTTTTTTTGGTTCCCCACCGTCTTTATATGTTGAGCTGTCAAGCTCGAGTATACTGTATGCTGCCCGAAATCTGAAATAAACACAACGCCTGCCGTCTATGTACAACAATACGTAAACTCTTTTGTGACCGAAAACAATAAAGAATATAAGAGGAAGAATATAAAGGAAAAAGATAAGAGAGAAAAACGAGAATGTAGAGCTAGAATTAAGAAAATGCAGCAGCAGCTCCTTCTCTTATACCAGAGGAAAGTGCGTCTGCAGCCCGTCATATACCATGAAGATAAAGGCCGAGCTGGGCGCCGACCGCACTACCGTCACGCCGCAGCCGCGGTAGAAGCCGCGGATGCCAGCCTGCTTCCAGAGCGCCTTCGATTCGCCCAAGAAGGAGTGCCGCTGGCGGAGAGCCGCGTCGACCGAGCTCAGGCCGCCTCTCTGGACCACAGGCGTCGTCTGCATGCGCGACTTGACCGTGTCCGCCGGGAAGAAGAGGAAGTTGTAGGACATGCCGGCCGTAGCACCCGCCACGGCCTGCTGCCACAGCGGCAGCTGGTCGTGCTGCAAGCGGTGCAGCCACAGCGCCCGCTCTTCCTCCTCGCGTGCGGAGGCCGGCGGCGGCGCCTGTGCCATCTCTGCCTGGGCCGCTTGGACGTTATGCTGGCGCAGCAAACTGGTCGTCGTCTCCTTGCCGCCGAACCAGGCCGCACAGCCGCCGGCCTCGCGGATGAGCGTCCCTAGCTGACCGTGCCAGAATCCGCGCATGCCCTCGTGGTGGTAAATCTCGCGGATGACCGCCAGCGGGCGGCGGTGCTCCGTATTAGCTGAGGCGCTGCCAGCCGTAGGAGCCGCCTGGACCTGGATCTTGCACTTGACCAGCTCGATGGGCGTCAGGACGAGCGACGTGAAGGCGCCCGAGAAGGCGCCCGAGAGGAAGAGAGCCGACAGCGGCAGCGGCTGCTCGTCGCGCGAGTACAGGCCCGAGCGGAACAGGGCCTCGCGGCCCAGGCGCTCAAACGTGAACAGGCTGCTAGTCTCCAGGGCAGCGCCGACGAGGGGCGCGCTGATGCCGCGGTACAGACCCAGCACGCCATCTGCGCGGATTGACTGGCGGAAGCAGTCGATGGGCCCCTTGTACAGCAGAGGTAGGTGGTCGGGCTGCGCCTGAAGGCGGACCTTGACCGTGTCAAAGGGATACTCGATGTATTTGCCAACAACGCCAGCGGCCTGTTGCAAGAGTTTAGTAGTCAGTTAGCCAGCCAGACACGAATAAAGTCGGTCAGAGGGGCAAGCCCCCAGAGTGTGCACGAACCGATCCGTAAAGAATGTCACCGAGGGCTTCCATGATGGCGGCACGACGCTGGGAGCTGAGGATCGGGGGAGAATTCTCTGCAGTCAAGACGGGCGGCGCCGCTACTTTGATGTCGGAGGGAGCTGCCATATCAGAGGGACACCGCCGGACACAGATCAAGGAAGTGAGGCGAGGGAGTAAATGATGAGATGGTCGTATAGACGGTGATCAGAGTGGGAACTCTGACAGCAAAGGCAAGAAAAGCGGCCGCCCCCCGCCACGAGGGCGGGCTGGATGGCCTGGCTTTGAGCAAGCGGCCTTTGCTAGGAAGCTGGCAAGCGGCTGTACCGCTTGTCCTGCTCTCTGGTTCTTGCTGCTGCTGCAGTCGGGAGGTTTCTGCTGCGGATGCTTGTTGACTCCTTATTCGTCTGTAAGAGATGAAAAGTCGTACCTGGCAAGAGAAGTGCCACGAGCCCGCCTAGGTGCAAATTTTGGGAGAACCACCAAGTGGGATGGATAAGCAGCTTCCGAGGTTGACCATGGCGAAAGGGAAACGGATTTACGTTATAGAAGTCCTTCGGGAGCGTGTATAAAAATGGCCTTAGTGAAAAACCTTGACCGAGTCTTTACAGAATCTTTAAAAAAAAAAATCCACTAAAACAATAGTAAAAAAACGCAATCTTATCAGTATCGGGCCCGCACCAATTTGCGGGACAGGTACATCAGAAGCTATAGCGGGATCTTGGCGGGGTCTTTAAGCCTGCCTTTTTCGATTTCCCAACTACCGTCGGCTACTAAGATACGTACTCGTACTTACGTCGTAGTACTCACGACCCCTGGCTACGACTACCCCATTAAACATAAACCACGCAAGACTGTCGGCTGTTTTCTGCACCTTATTACGATTCCCGAAAATTATGCCGTGTGAGGCAAGAACTACGAGTACTTGGTCAGAGAAGCAGCTGCCTGTAATATCATACCCGAGGCGGAAACTAAGACCTCCGTCTCTTAGATGTCCCGACGCCGTAGGGGCTAGTAAAAATCGTACTGGGGCAACCAGCCCCTGTACTCGCTAGCCTCAGCCGCCCTCTATCTCTATATTACGACTTCGTCTTCTGCAAGCCACCATGCATGACAGGCTTCGAGTCAGAGCTGCGGTACCGGCGGTGTACACGCATTCGTACGCAGCCAAGAGCGATTGTGACCCGAGCTCGTCGGAATTGCTGGCCAGTTGGATGTGCTGACAAAAGCGAAAAGACCTGCCACATGTTTTGAAACTATATGGGTAGAAGAATAGCCATTAGTCGATGTAAAATGCTTTTTTGCTTTCTCTGCCGGGGCTGCTAGCTTTCCAGTGCTCGCATATTCATATATTACCATATGTACTCGTCTACCGTAGATTCCGTTCATGTGCCATTGTCAAGCTGCCAGTACCCCAAGACCGAGCATTTCTGTGGCTACACTCTTAGCAGCCATTGCTCGGCTGCAATGGCACCATCCCTGCAGCTGGACTGCATAATCAGATCAAACCCGGCAATGGATTTTTACACTTCACACGCTGTGAGCACCCGTATGAAGGCCTGTCTACAAAGTACGACTTCAATCGTGCTAACATCCAAAGTCACGCCTTTGGGCCAATAATCTGATACTATGAAATCTTTGATAAGAAGCTGTCTGCTACGCGCCGTCCCGTCATTGTTCTTATAAAGTAGTAAACTTAACTAACTTACACCACATTCAGACATGTCTCCTACCCTCCCTCCCAAGAGCTAGTCAGACGCAGTCTGATCGAACAACAAATCAAATGTAGTCTGATAACACAAATCAGACGCAGCCCGACCAGACTGCAAGTCAAACGCAGTCCGACCAAATAGCAAATTGATCGTTGAATTGAAGCAAAGGTAAGCATATCTTACCCTTACCTTTCTAGCTTGGCTACTAATTTGTTATGTTATATAAGGAGAAGCACAAAAACCGACTAACACAACGACTGGTACAGCGACTGTTACAGCGACTGTCATGGCAGCGACTGGCACAGCGATTGGCATAGCGACTGGCATAGAGACTTGACCAATCATTGGTCTGAGCGTACTTAGTAAGCAGTTAGTCACGTGATCGTAAATTTCTCACAAGATTAAGGGACGCTGTGGGTGCATCAATTGGTCACGTGGATTTATGCTCATATAAGCAGGGCGGTCACCAAGCAATTTGGGGTCGCTCATATACTGTCCCGGTCGCCCATTGCGGCGTATGTAAGCAAGCCAAAATTTAGCCAGAAAAAGTCACGTCTCGTGTCACGGGATCGCGAAATTTCTGGCAAGATTAACGAACAACAGTACTATTGGGGGGGGCGCAATCAATAGCTCCTAATATATATTTAACCAGTTAAAGGTGCCTTCGACATTCGACGGCCTTCCAGTCTGGCTTCAATTTTTGACGATCTTAAACTTCTACATCGGTTTCCTCTTATCCTTCTACTACGCAGTCAGCCATGGACACAAACTGGCTAGACGACGACGACTGTGTCACCAATCGCATCACCATAGGCAAGAAGCACAAGAATAAACACAAAAAATCGAAGGCAGAGAAGCAAGCTACTGAAACGCTTATACCGACGTCCAAGACTGTCGTCATTGCACCAGTCACTTCTGTCTCGGCGACCGCCTCTGCCCGGGCGACCGCCAAGACAAGTCTATCGGAAGGCCAGCTGCCGGTGTTAAAGTGGGTGCCAAGGAAAGAGAGGGAACGGCTCGAGCAATTAAAGAAGGAGAAAGAAGAAAAAGACAAGAGGCTCAGAGAAGAAGAGTATGCAGCGCGTATAGAAGAGGGGCGTAGGGAGTTGGAAAGGATCAAGCGAGGAGATTTTCCGGAGAGCAGCAAGAAGCGCGAGAGGGATGAAGCGAGGCGCACACCACAGGAGCAGGCCGAATTTGAACGGACGCGGGAGCGCTACCTCGGACCGGATCGATCAAAGAGCACTTTTACGGTGAAGAAGAAGCGAAGGCGGGGCGCACAGGAGTTCAAGTTCGGCTGGGATGACGAGGAGGACACGCGAAATCTTGCAGACGAAAAGGCACGGCTGGACGCCGACAAACCGTACATCCCGTTGCTCACGAGCAAGAACATGTTCAACATCGATCCTCAAGAGGAGCAGTATGAGTTGGCCGCGCTGAAGAACGCAGACCACGTCAGAAAGAAGGACAAGGAGCATGGCGAGGAGCGGGCACAGCAGATAATGGACGACTACCACCAAAGCCGCAAATACCGAAACCGGTCGCTGCGAAAAATGAAGCATTGGTCAGAGAAGACGTTGGATGAGATGCGGGAGCGGGACTGGCGAATCTTCAAAGAGGATTTTGGCATCGCGACACGCGGCAGCTCCATCCCGGACCCGATGCGGAACTGGCGCGAGTCAGCGCTGCCGTCGACGCTGCTCGATGTTGTAGAGTCAGTGGGCTACACAGAGCCGACGCCGATCCAGCGGGCGGCGATTCCGATTGCGTTGCAGGGCCGCGATCTGATAGGCGTTGCAGTTACGGGTTCGGGTAAAACTGCCGCGTTTCTACTGCCTCTGCTAGTCTACATCAAGGAGCTGCCGCCGCTGGACGAGATATCCAAGAACGACGGGCCGTATGCACTGATATTGGCGCCAACGCGAGAGCTGGCGCAGCAGATTGAGAGCGAGGCGCGCAAGTTCGCGACGCCATTTGGGTACACGGTGGTCAGCATTGTCGGCGGGCACTCGCTGGAGGAGCAGGCGTACGCGCTGCGCAATGGGGCGGAGATTGTGGTGGCGACACCAGGCCGTCTGGTGGACTGCATTGAACGGCGGCTGCTGGTGCTGTCGCAATGCTGTTACACGATCATGGACGAAGCGGACCGGATGGTCGACCTCGGGTTCGAGGACTCGCTGAACAAAATTCTGGACGCGATGCCGACAGCCAACGAGAAGCCGGACACGGACGTGGCAGAGGACGCGCAAGCGATGACGCAGTACCTGGGTGGTCAGATCCGGTACCGCCAGACAATGATGTACACGGCGACGATGCCGTCGGTAGTGGAGAAGATTGCGAAGCGGTACCTGCGTCGGCCGGCGATCGTGACGATCGGCAACGTGGGTGAGGCAGTGGACACAGTGGAGCAACGGGTCGAGTTCGTCTCGGGCGAGGACCGGCGCAAGAAGCGGCTGCAGGAAATTTTGCAGTCGGGCCAGTATGCGGCGCCCATCATCGTGTTTGTCAACATCAAGCGGAACTGCGAGATGGTGGCCAAGGACGTGCGCTCGATGGGCTTCACGACAGTGACGCTGCACGGCAGCAAGACGCAAGATCAGCGCGAGGCGGCGCTGCAGGCGCTGCGCCAGGGCAAGGCGGACGTGCTGGTGGCCACGGATCTGGCAGGCCGCGGTATCGACGTGGCCGACGTGTCGCTGGTCATCAACTTCAACATGGCCACCAGCGTGGAACAGTATACGCACCGAATCGGCCGCACAGGCCGTGCTGGAAAGAGCGGTGTGGCCATCACCTTCTTAGGCGGCGAGGACTCAGATGTGCTCTATGACCTGAAGCAGATGATCTCGAAGAGCTCTGTTTCCAAGGTCCCAGATGAGCTGCGCCGGCATGAGGCCGCCCAGCAGAAGCCCACGAAGTCAGCCAAGAGCGATTTTGCCGGCAAGGGCGCTCAGTGGAATAACTAGTAAAGAAGGAGGGGAAGGATAACTGCTTATGAAATAGTCCAAACTACGAGGTGCAGGTGCAGGTGTAGTTATTCGGACAGGTAGTATGGGAGTCTTTTAAGACGAACCCGAAAAGTGTAATCATTCTCCTTTACTGCCTATGCCGATTTTAACATGGCTTTTTTTACGGCAGCTTTCGGGGAACCCATAATAGATGCTCACCCTAAAAAGAAATTTCACACACCAATTAATAAGCCAAGACCAACACGTAACCAGCTACTCATCCTAAGATACTAACAATTGCACCCTAAGATACAGGCAATTAGTTTAGTACTCCGCCTGTAAACTGTAAGATACAGGCACCTAGTTCGGACAAAATGGCTTCTCTTCTAGAAATCCGGTTTAACGGCAGCCTGCCTCTCGAAAGCTAAAACTAACACCCTACTAGACCGAAGAGTAGCAAGTACAGCGGCGACACAGTCAGCAGCGGCGGAACAGGAAAAGGGCAGAGTAAAAGCGGTCAAGTAATTTCTGAAGGTAATGGTCTACACCTTCGCTATTACTTTGTGCCTCAGGTGTTAATTTAGTAACGTGAAGGCCTCTTTATTTAAGGCATTCTCTTCTCCTTACGAACAGGCGCGATTGTAAGCTCGTCACGTGATCATTTACGACTCATTAATTGATTCACACTGCTGCGTAACTTACTTTACCTGGCATTCACCAGGTTTATGTCCTAATTCATTGTTTTTTTCTGAAAATTGTTTGAATTACTGTCGTGCTTTAGGGGTGACTAGGAAGGCGCACTCAATCGCGTGGTGACTATATCACTTCTAAGAGGTGCAAATAGGTATTTGGGGGAGCGTGACTAGTGGCTCCCTTGGGATGGGGGACAGGATGTGCAGCCTGCTTACATAGCTAGAAGTGCACGTGACATATACCGTGCCCGGCAATTTTTTAGGACGCTGGTGTATCCCCCACTCTTATGAGTAAGCCGCGAATCAACGGTTTTTTTAGCCCGCTCGCTTTTTTATCTTCGGCGGAGGACCACTTTACACATCTCGCCGGCAACCATCCTCCAGTCCCTCTGCTGCCGACGACACCTAACGATGGCATCGCCGGTAGCCGGTACTGCTTCGCAGTACATCCGATTAGCCAAGACACTGCCGCCGCGGCTGCTACAGTTTCTTGCGCGCTATCCCCCCGCGGCACTGCTGGCGACCGCACAAGGCGAAGCAGCGTCGCATACGCCGACAGGCTACCAGCAGGACACGCCCAACCCCTTCAAGTCGATGAAGCACCCGGCGACAGGCCGTTGGCACGATCCCGTGTACTCGCTGCGGCGACAGGCAGAGCTGGTGAAGTTGGCCCGGGACAACGGCGTGGCCGAGCTGATGCCGGAGTCAAGCAAGAGCCCGGAGGAGCGGCTGCGGCGGCGCGTGGCTCTGGGTGTGCGGGTAAAGGGTACGGGTGTAGGCCAGCGGGTCAAGGGCCACCAGCACGAGCGGCACCTTGTTGCCAAGTACGTTCTCTCTCGGCGACTGCCGCGTCGCATCTGCTTGCTATTTTTGTTTGCCTTGCTAACTTGTCCCCCTTCTCTAGGATGGAAGAACGGAGAAAAGCGATGCTCAACATGCCCAAGCTTATCCGGGAGTGGAAACAGGTTGGGAAGAAGAATTGGACACGGTACCCCAGCTGAAATATTTTGGTTGTTCTATGCGCACTTATTGGCTACATGTTTCGACATGTGCGGTTCACTGCCCTGAGCTGCTTGATATTCAGCCCTGCGACGTAGCCAAGTGTGTTAGCGGTCCAAATAACGCTCTTCCAACTGTACATATTTACGTCCAAATATTATGTATGACTACTAGACATATGAACACTATTACTTATCCATGACAAGGTCCAGTGCAGTGAAAGGAAGCGAAAAGTGTTACTCCGTAAGCCTGGCTCGCCTTTCTCGACATGTGACATTGCCGACAACTATAAATGGAGTAAATCGTCAACTCTTGAATACCCAATAATATATGATGTCTTGTAGCAGTCATGTATTTCGATGTGCGAATTGCTGCTCGTGGCCTGTTCGAAGAGTTCTACTCGTACTTATGAACGTCGCTATTTCTGCTGTAAGATATTTAGTGGAGTCTTGCCTCCCGACCACTATCGACACATCACAATTAACTAAGCCGACGTATCTTAACATACTCTGGTCTTTCTTACATAGTATACTTCGCTGCATCCTCCGCTATTACAACTGGTATAAACCGGTATCTTGGTGAGTTCTACTATGCACTATACGATCAAATTACGCCAGGATGCTCATCAGCAAGCAACAGTAACCGTGTCACCTACAAACAACCGTTGTGGCGTGGATAGCGCTAAGATACATACTCCGTATAGTATTAACTATATAGGCATGATCTAGGTGCCGGCTAATAGTTGCACACGACCTTATGGCTAAGGCGCTGTAACTCTAGCTTTGTTAGTAAAGTTGTAGGCGGCTTTAGCAGTGGCAGAAACTATCTTCTTACTGTCTTATTTACATGTGCACGTGATCTTATATACACTTTTTAAACGAGTCATTTCAACATGAACGGCATTTGTGTGAGAAACAAGCGAGCAGCCTAGAAATGGATGACTCCTTACTATAGCATATAAGAAAAAGAGGGCCTATCGTTGAGATCGCGGACGAGCGCTCTTTTTTTCTTTTTTTCCTTATACTTAATTCAGAATGTCAGCCGGGGCCGCAGCAAATTTTCCGTCCCACTATGCGGTCCTCGGCCTCCAGTCGCATATGCTGGACGGCGGCAGAGGCAGCACGGCGGCAGCAGCTGCCGCTCTTGTAGCCATAGTCCGCCAGGCGTATCGACGTGCTCTGCTGCGGTACCATCCAGACAGGCGAGGGGGGGTACGGCCAGCTCAGAGTGGTAGTGGTGGCGTCGCCGAGGCTGCGACAGGCAGTGCGTTCACGGTCGACCAGATCACCGAGGCCCTGACCGTGCTGTCAGACCCAGTGCGTCGGAGAGCGTACGATCGCGAGCTTGAAGCGGCAAGGCGCGGCATTGCTGCTGGGGTTGTTGGAAAGAATGGGGAAGGCGGCGGCAGCGGGAGCGGAAACAGCGCGGGCACCATGACCGGAATGGAGGCGGTCGACCTTGACGATCTCGCATTTGACGAGGCCGCGGGCCAGTGGTTCCGCGGGTGCCGGTGTGGCAACGAGCGAGGGTTCGTGTTTGGAGAGGCGGACTTGGAAGAGGAGGTGGCAGCGGCCGAAGCGGAGGCCGCTGTGGCCGCGGCAGCCGCAGGAGGAGAAGGAGGTCGGCCAGCATCAACACAAGCCTCTGTGGGAGAGCTTCTCGTGGGCTGTCAGGACTGCAGCTTGTGGCTATGGGTGCACTTCGCCGTGGCCGCAGACGACGACGACGACGATGGGGTCTGAGCGGCAGTGTGTGTCTCTCTCTCGCGACGCTATTTCCATCCATGCACGATGGCGAAGCTCGATACATGCAGAAGCATATCATAAAGAGAAGAGAATGAACTAAACAAAGGCATAGTCGAAGCCCATCGAGCTGGGCTGGTCGTTGCGGACCTCGATACCTCAATATGACCGAGGACCGTGGACCATTCGTATCGTGAGATATTAGCCTCTCCACGCATGGAATGTCTCAGAGCCCGGCAAAGAAAAGGGTGAGACGGGGGGAACAGAACAAGCAACACACAGTCAGAGACATACTCTCTAGCTACAGGCGCGGGAAGGCGAACTTGCAGCAGCGAGAGAAGTTGCCTTTCTAAAAAAACCTTTTCTATGCACCCCACATTTTCTTCGAACAGAGCAATAGGGCAGAGCATCAAATGGCGAAATCATGGGGGTAAAGAACTAGATTCAATCTGAATCTCTTAACAGATTTCTGATTTTTATATTTATTTCTGATAGGGAACAAAAACGAGGGAAGGGCAAGGCGGGAGAGGGTTAGAGGGAAATATCTTGCATAGCATAGTATTAAACATGCAGATGAGTGTTTTTTTTTCTCTTGCCGGGAAAAAAAACAGACAGCATCCCTTCCGTCGTTCCCTTTGTGGACACACGCACACTCCGTAGACACCGTCCAGGTTTCCGCCGGGGGTTTCAACAGCCAAAAAGAGAGATCAACCGATCACCGGGCTAGGCCAAAGCGCAACCCAAGAAAAGCACGACAAGTCGCATCTGCTTACTCGGCAGCCCTCGGCTCCTCCTCAGCAGGGGCAGCGGCCTCCTCAGCCTTCTGCTCCTCCTGAGGAGCAGCCTCAGCGGCGGGCGCAGCGTGCTCAGCCTCAGATGACGTCCAGAGGGTCTACATGGGTCAGCACATGCGGTCCGTTTTGCAGGAAAAAGTCAGGTCGTGGGACGGCAAAAAACTCACAAGGTTGTCACGCAGGAGCTGCATAATGAGGGTGGAATCCTTGTAGCTCTCCTCGCTCAGTGTATCCAGCTCTGTGGTAGTGGGAGTTGCGTTAGTGCTCTGATTCACAAATAGGATCGGAGATGGGCACTCTGCTCACCGGCAATGGCATCGTCGAATGCCTGCTTAGCCAGATGGCAAGCCTGGTCCGGAGCGTTGAGAATCTCGTAGTAGAAGACCGAAAAGTTCAGGGCCAGACCCAGCCGGATAGGGTGGGTGGGCGGCAGCTCGGTTTGCGCAACCTCTGTGGCAGCCTTGTACGCCTCCAGAGACTTGTCGGCAGAGTCCTTGCGCTTATCGCCAACGGCGAACTCGGCCAGGTAGCGGTGATAGTCACCCTTCCTGCAAGAGGTTGTCAGTCATTAGGCCGCAAATCATAGGGTCATATACCTTGTCAAGCCTTGTGTGAGTGAGTGGGCGAAAATATTGCGCTTACATCTTGTGGTAGAACACCTTGGACTCGCCGGTCTTAGCAGAGGGGATCAGGTGGTCGTCAAGAACCTTCAGAATGTCTTCGCAGATGTTGGCGAGCTCCAGCTCAATCTTCTGGCGGTACTCCTTGATGAGAGCAACCTGGGCGGTGTTGCCCTTAGACTCTTCCTTCTGCTCAATGGAGGTAACGATTCTCCAAGACGCCCGGCGTGCACCGATGACGTTCTTGTAGGCGACGGAGAGCAGGTTGCGCTCCTCGACCGTCAGGTCCTGGTCTTTGGAGGCGACAATCTTCATGTTGTCGACCATCTCTATAGAAGAGGAGGGGTGGGAAAAAGGAGGGAAACGACGCGTCAGCAATGTTTGTCGTCGTTGTGGTATGTAGAGTGTTTGTATCGTTAAATTAATTACCTTCGTAGCGCTCAGCCTGCTCGGCGAGCTTGGCGAGGTAAACGGCATCTTCGTGACCCATTGTGACGGATTTCTAGACCTGTAGGTGTGCGACGATGAGAAAGCGGTCGGTCAGCTGGACAGTTTTGAGATTATGGCAGGCAAACGGAATTGCGAAAGCGACAGTAATGAATAAAAAAGCGCGTCCGGCTTTTGTGCAAGAGAATCGGCAATTTGTAGATGAAGAAATATTTGTAGAGGACAATATTCGTCAAATGCAGCAGACGTCGGGACAAGATGTCGGGTGCTGATGCAGAGAAGAGAGAAGGAGCTGGAGACAGCAAGCCAGACAGGATTGAGTGAAAAAGGAGGCTCTCCCCGCTTCTTTTCGCCGATGCGGTGGGGTCTGCGCAGAATGGCACTAAGATTGAGCAAGCAGCCCAGAGCAGCAGCCAAAGCCAGGCAGAGTCCGAAGCAAAGCAACGACGCAATGGTGAGCCGCAGCACTGACAGAATTGCACCCCTGAAGGGAGAATCCGGCGTATAATGCGTCCAGAACGACATGCAAAGCACCAGAGATGCGCGCGCGCCGAGAACGATGCGGTTTGGCGATGCCTTTTTGGGGGGGTATTTGAGGGGTGTATTGCTTGTTATTGGCGGCGTGGGTAGGTTAAGGAGCGTTGACCGAGCGGGAAAGTTGTGCTCTGTTCTCGGGCCATCTGCATCCTGTGTCTCGACTTGCTGTCTCTGCTCCTCTGCGTTTGCATCTGCATCTGCATCCCAGTTTCGCTCGTCTGTTCTGTCTGTTGATTCTTCTTCTTGATTCTCTTGCACAAGGCCGAAGGCCGAAGGAGGGGAGGGTGACACGGCCTTAGCAAAGCATTGCGGAAAAATCGAGCGTACCTTTCTGTTCTTGAAGGATTAAAAAAAAATGTGGGTGATGGAGTTGTTCGTGGGAGCAGAGAACGTTGCGTTGGTGTGTTGACGGAGGGGAAGGTTGAGGGTTTGTATTTGTTTGTTGACGCGATTCGGAGAACGAGTAGGAGAAAAAGGGAAAAGGGAGTATTAGGCGGTTTTGAAGGGGGGATAACAGAACACCCCAAGGTGAGGCGACAATTTTTCAGCGGGCAGTTTCGGGCGGTTTCACTGGCTCAGCGCGACGCACGCACAGGAGAGCAATGCCTGGAATTGGTATGGGGGGTGGGGAGGCCGGTAGGCAGTCGTACATCTACATGAGCATCTAGTGTGACCAGCTACAAAACTATGTACTCGAAACCTTCCAGGTGAGGGAATGCAATCTCATCCGCCGTAAGCACTCTGCTACAGCGGTCTTCCTGGCTGCAGATAGCTGAACGCCACAAGTATCGCCTGAAACGTATTGTCATGTGACTCTTGCTTTTTTGGGAGGGGAGCACCTCATCTGGGAATTGCGAGAGGCAGTCATTGAAAGGGAGGGAGGGGGCAAGCGGGGCGCGAGCCAGTGACTCTGCTTTGGGAGGCCAACAAAAAACGGAATAATACTACGAGTATCTTACTACGAGTACCCGTACTATGTATGTAATAGCCAGGGGGGCGCAGTTGGTCACGCCCGTCTGGTTTTCAAAACAAGAAGGGCTAGATAACGTCGCTTTGATCTTACCAATAGTGATGCCTGCCACTGACTCCCCTGCTTTTCTGCCTTGCCAGGACATGTCGAAAGACTATAGAGTATCTTACATAGTATCTTACAGCCTCGGGGGGGTCTCCGGTTCGGTCTGTCGTGTGGTCCACTGAGAGCTACGACGTACGAGCATGTCGGCCAGACCGGGGGGGGGTCCTTCCCGTCCTCGCGATCCGCGACATGACATGCCAACGTGACGAAAATGCCGTTGGGGGCGAGCCTGGTGTCCGTCTGAAGCGTCCACAACCTTTTCCTTGCCGCTATCCCGAGATGCTTCTGGTCACGTGACGCTTCCTCCGCCCTCGCCAGGTCTGCTGTCCCGTTTCTGCGAGCGAGATCACCAGTTCGCAGAGCAGGCTCTACGTGCAGGTGACTCGTGCTGGGTGCTGATGGATGTTCTCGTACGAGTAGAAGGCAGAGAGGGTGATGGGGGAGAGACCTAGAATAGAGTAGAATGTCATGGTCAGGAACTTTTTCTGCCCTACGAGATTTGTGTGTGGACGGGGATGCCGTCCCACTGGCTGAAGCCGCTGGATTCTCTTCGGCTGATGACGGAGCGTTTGTGGCCCATAGCACCCCACAGCTTCGCTTCAGGAAGAGAACCCCCCCAAAGCCATCCCTCCGACCGCCCTGTGCGATCCCCAATCACAGTTCGTATGTCCAATCACGCGTGATTTTTCTCCTCCATCTTTCAGAAAGACTTTAATCCACAGAACTTCTTTTCCCTCTAAACTTCTTCAACACACACCCTCCCTCTCCTTTCTCCTTCTCTCTCCCTCTCATTATCTCCAGCTGCATAAACACAATTGCAATCACCTGCAACCCTCAACCTTTGCAAAAATGCTTCGCACAATCAACACCACCGTCCGCCCGACGACGACCCTGCGCCCCATCAGCCGCGGCTTTGCCACATCGGCAATCCGCATGGCTGCCGGCGACACCGGAGCGCCCCCCAAGACGGGCCAGGCGTAAGTCTCGACCCTGCACGATCTGCACAACGAATCTGCATTGACCGGCAACGACCGGATCTCCTGTCCCTCTTGTCAATTGCTCCATACACCCGGCTAACACTTGCCTCGACTCTCTCTCTCTCTTCACAGTGACGCCTTCCAGAAGCGCGAGCGCGCGTCCGAGGACTACGCCATCCGGCAGCGCGAGAAGCAGAAGCTCCTGGAGCTGAAGCAGAAGCTGGCCGAGCAGCAGGCACACCTGAACGCCCTGGCTGACCACATGTTCGTGCCTCCCGAGCGTCCTTCGAAGTCCTCTGCTTAGAACCGGCCTCTGCTTCTTTCTTTTTCTTTTCTTTTTTTTCCTTTTGCTAACGTTGAGACGCAAACTCTTTTTCCCCAACAGTGACGAGCTCACCAAGGACTCCAAATAAGCTGCTTTCTGCGCGTGCTGTGTTTTTGAGGATCGCCACTTATGGACCTATGCCGGAAATATCGGAATGGCTTCAAAATTGTGAATGGTGGCGGAAGAGGGACATCATATTGGTTGGCCAGGATCTTTTTAAGGTGGCCTAGTCTCAACGGTCAATAGCCCATGGCTAAAGGATGTAGCGGGAAACAGACTCGTAACGTTTCTTGCACCGTCCTACAAAGTGAATTGGTAGATGTACATCATGGTGGTAAAAAAATAAAAGCATAACAAAACAGAGCAAAGCCAATGCCGATTCTCTTGCTTGTACGGTCTCACTGTTCCCTTTACAATAAAAAATCAAAAGCCCTCATCCCCACCCCCCCTGTTATGGAACAAAAAACAAGCAGACGGGCACAATGTCTTGCAAATCAAATCAAATAAAAACAAGAAGACGCCAAATAGCCTTATATCAAGTGCGGCCACAACATCTGATTACTTCCCTCTCATCGCCGCCCTGCATACGACCGGTAGAAGCTCGCCGCTGCATCGTTCTCCATAACACCATACGGCCCGCTCAGGTTGCTCTCGGCCTTCTTCGCTGCTGCCACCTTGCCCTGCAGTGCTGCGGCGTTCGTGTCGATCCACTGCAGCTGGCTCAGGTGGCCGTTGAGGACACGGACAATCTGGCTCAGCTATTAGGTTAGTTTAGGTGGTTAGCTTTGCTGTCATGTCATGCCATGCCCTGTGAAGGGGGGGGGGGGTCACAAAAAAAACTGCTTACCGGATCGTCTGTCTTGCCAGTCTTGCTAAGGCTGCCAGAGATGTCGTTGATCTCCTTGATCATCTTGGTCATATCCTTGCTCATGTCCTCCATCCTGTCAATCAGCCGCTCTGCCATCTTGTACGTTCGCTCGCGCTCCTGATCCGGCCCCGTGAGCTGCTCGCCCGGGCCACTGCTCTGCCTGTTGAGCAGCTCCTCTGCCTCTCTCTCGTAGCGGTCCAGCCACGCTGCCAGCTCATCCTGCTGGCTCTCCACCGACTGTAGCTGGCGGTCGATCTCGTTGCTGGCCCGCTCCGCCTCGTACGTCTCAAGGTAAAGCTTCTGGATCTTCTCGCCGTTCTCTACCAGCTTCTGGTCCCATTCCTTAACCTTTGCTGCCTGTGCCAGAAACTCTTTCTGGTTCTTATCCAGATCCGTCGCCCACCGGCCGATAATCTCATCCATGGTCCGGTTCTTCAGCCGGGCCAGCTGCGAAGTCGGGCCCGCGGTCGAGTTGCTGGTCGTGGATGGTGCAGCAGCAGCAGTAGCAGTAGCAGCCGCTGTGCCCGTGGTAGAAGTTCCAGCGATCCCAGCTGTGCTCGCAGCAGCAGCAGTCGTAGGCGTGGCTGCCGTTGCTGGCTTCGACTGAAACAGGCTCGGTGTAGTCGCTGCGGCAGTCGTGGCTGCCGGCTTCGGCTGGAATAGACTTGAGGCCGCAGCCGGTGCGGCAGCAGATGCCGGAGCGGATGTGGCCGCGGCAGCGGGGGGCTTCATGCCGAACAGGCCGCCCGCAGAAGCAGGGGTAGCAGTTGCTGCCGACGCCGTTGTCGCGGGAGCTATGGTAGATGGTGTCGCAGAAGCCCCAAGTCCACCGAACATGCCTCCGGCAGCTGCAGGGGCCGGCGTCGCGGCGGCAGGCTTTGCGGCGCCGAACAGCCCGCCGGCAGGAGCAGCAGCTGTGGGTGTTGAAGATGGGGCCGTAGCGGCCGGAGCGGTAGTTGCGGGCTTAGCACCAAACAGGTTGCCAGAGGCGCTAGGAGCCGCTGCACTGGAGAACAAGCTAGAGGCAGGGGCTGATGAGCCTGCCGCCGGGAACAGGCCGCCGGCTGGCTTGGCGGCTGTCGCGGGGGTGTTTGAGAAGAGGGACGGGGCAGCGGCGGGCGCCGTTGCCGCTGGCTGGGCAGAGGTTGTGGAAGGGAACAGGCTAGGCTTGGCGGCCTGGACACCGAATAAGCCGCCGCCCGCAGAGGCAGCAGCCGTGGGACCGCCGCCGAAGAGGGCCGCTCCTGGTGGTTTCGTGGCGGGAGGTGCACCAGCAGGAGTGGTCGAGCCTAGGCCGCTGAAGAGGGGCTTTGCGGGCGTGGTCGCCGGCACGCTGCCGGCAGCCGAAAAAAGGCCGCCTGAGGCAGCTACTGTCGTCGTGGATGCCGTGGCGTTTGCAATGCTGGGCGCCAGTGCACTGCCACCGCCGAACAGAGGTGTGCTTCCTGACGCTCCGCCAGTTGTGGTTCCGCCAAACAGGCCCTTGGGGGCAGTCCCTGCCGAAGTCGTAGACGCGGCCGAGCCAAAATTCAAGCCGGACCCTGGTGTCATGGAGCTCGCTGCCGCACCCCCAAATAGGCCACCGCCTGAAGCGGGTGTGGTGCTGGCAGAGCCAAACAGATTGCCAGGCTTTGCGGCGGCCGTGGTGGGCGTCGTGCCCAGTGATCCAAACAAGCCGCCGCCGGCCGTGGTTGCGGGCTTGTTGGCAGCCGCTCCCAGACCAGCAGCTGGCGTAGCAGAGTTGCCAAAAGAGAATGAAGGGGTGTTGCCAAAGGCAAAAGAAGGAGTGCCGCTGGTAGCTGTTGTGGCCGGTGTGGACGACCCAGCTGTCGTCTGGTTGCCAAAGTTGAAGGCCATCTTTCCAGTCGCCCTATCAATAAATTGAAGTAGTAGGTGGAGAAAAGAGAGAGGACGTCGCCCTTGGGCGAGCTGAGCGTCAAAGTGTCGTGATATTTATATGCGGTAAGAACTGGTCGAGACGGATTAGCATCAGCGAAGCCAATATTGGCGTCGAAAGCAGCCAGAAGATTAGGCTGGTGGACTTTGTGTTCGCACCTTTATTTGTGTCTGGGCAAAAGCGTCACGACGAAAGAGGGAGCTGCAGAGGAGCTGCCTAGCAACGTTGGAAATTTGAGATGCCAAAAAAATTAAGATATAAACGCGACAGCTCTCCTTTCAGAAGCGCGCGAGTGCTGGTTGCCAGCCCCACATATTAAGTCTGCTGACTAACGTCGCTGGGTGGAGGATCTACGAATGATAGAGTGCAGTAGTAAAGCCAACTTTGGAATCAAGAGGGCAGCAGGTTTGCATCTAGACATTCCCACTGAGCATTATAAGCAGCTTGCATCTTCTGTTGGAATAACTGAAATCTTGCCAAGAAAAAAAGAACAGGCATTGCTGGAGTCCCGCCGACGGCACAACGAAACCCGTGTCTTGGTGGCTGGCCCATCAGTCCCTTTCTTGCCAACATAGCTCTCCTTGTCTGTTTCAGCGCTTTCGCTCAGTTGGGCAAACTCGCAAAAAATCCCCAACAAGCCCATTCTCCAGCATGTCGAAACGGCGAGACAGCCTGCTTCCACCTGAGAAGACGCACACAGAGGACCCAGGAGCGCATGATCTAGGTGCGCTTTTTCCAGTAGAGAAAAAGAAAAAGAAAGGGGGAGGGTGAGAGAAGGGGGGGTCTTGTTGTCCTGCTACAAACAAAATAGCTGACAGCCTTGTGTGCCAGAATCTGACGATGAGCACTTTTCCGACGCCCAGTCCGCACCGGCAGAATCGCCGCCGCATAGCTCACCGATTCCCACCACAAGGGTAGAAAAGGTCAGCGATGAGCCGTCCTACGGCGAGGTGCCGGGCACGGAAGCATACAGGCTTCGCGAAGGCGACGCCTTACCCGACGAGATTACCATCCTCCCGCAAACCGACAACGACCAGGACGGCCACAATGGGGCGGGGCCTGCATCTCAGCACGGGCTAGTGCCAACGACCGTGCTGGAAGAGACGCCTGATGACGTCGGGAAGAAGGCGGCTGATGGGAAGAAGCATCAGGAAGACCCTGCTCCAGACCTGGTCGTGAGGGCTGACGGCACGGTGGAAGTCGGAGCAGGCACTACTGGTACGAAAGAGTAGAGGGGATTGTGAAACGGCTTTCCTTTTATTTCCTTTTTCCTTTCCCTTTTATTTTCTTTCCTTCTCTTTTCTTTTCGTCTCTTCTCTCACTATGCCACGCTCTTTCGTTCTTCTATCGCCCGACCGTTGTTATATTGACAGTTTCCCGTAGATGAACCAATATCACAACAAGCCGTTGCCAGTCCTATTTCCACTCGCTCCCAGCGACGGTCATCTTCTAGTGGTGCGCGGGAACTGCCCGCGCCGACTGGCGCTGCAGCCGACGCCGCATCAGACGCCGTCGACGATAATGATGGCGAGGCCGACGACGATGACTTTGGCGACGACTTTGATGACTTTGAGGAGGGCGGCGAAGGCGACGCTGACGACGACGACTTTGGAGACTTTGACGATAGCTTCCAAGAGCCCAGTGCAGCTGCGGCAGAAATGGCAGAGACACCAGCAACAGCAACAGCATCAGCATCAGCAACAACACCATCACAATCACAACCACAATCACAGCCGCCGCCACCTCCATCGCTGCCCTTCCCCGTCCCCGACTTTACGGACTTGGACCAGGAAGAGGTCGTGCGTGCCGCTGCCCCATACCTGAACGGCATATACTTTCCCGATGATGGCAGCAGCGCCTCGCCGCTGCCAGCGCTCAGCAACTCCATCTTCCTGACGCCGCGCAGCGCGTCGCTGTGGTCGCAGCTCGTGGCGCCGCCGCCGCTGCAGCCGCCCGACTGGATCCGCAGCCGGATCCGGCGCCTGTTCCTCGTCAGCCTCGGCGTGCCCGTAGACCTAGACGAGATCCTGCCGGCGTCCAAGCAGAAGAAGCTGGTGCTGCCGTCCCTGTCAATACGCCGCGACTCGCCGCGGACGTCAACCGACAGCCGCGGTGGCGCTGCCAGCGGCAATGGTGGTGGCGGCGGCGTAGCGCGCCTAAAACAGCCTGGCACCAATACGTCAAACACCAGCGTCGACTCACAGGGCCGGCCGGCAGGAGCAGGAGCAGGAGCAACAGCAGGGGGCTCGTCGCGAAAGCGCAAGGGCCCGCCGCCGGTGCCCGACCTGGATCTCGTGGCGGCGCAGCAGCTGTGCGAGACGACAGACGAGGCACTGGACGGCATGACGGACGGCGAGCTGCGGCTGCATCTGGAAAAGCTGCAGGCGCTCGAGGGGACGGCAAAGGCGGTGCTGGACTTCTGGACGAAGCGCACCGACGAGAAAATTGGCGACCGCGAGGCGTTTGAGGGCGTCATCGAAAACCTGGTTGCCCACGCAAGGAAGACGCGCAAGTAGAGGACGACAAGCGCGGAAGACGGGACAGGAACAGAAATCACGAAAATAAAAAGGAAAGAAAAAGAAAAAGAAAAAGAAAAAGAAAAAGAAAAAGAAAAAGAAAAAGAAAAAGGAAAAGGAAAAAAGGAAAAGGGCACAATAATAGCTCTTTGCCAAGATGACAAGATTGTGGAGAGGCAGGGGATGGAGGTATATAAACTCAGGATACACATATACAAATAATGAACCATAGCTCGTCCAGCGTTTCGCCCAGCGTTTCCAAACTCATCTGTTGACTGCTGCTGCTGCTGCTTCTTCTGAACATGGAATCTGAGATGTATCGCAAATAGATCGTATAGCTTTCCTTTCCCCAGCTTCCCGGGAAGAGCACCAAGGTGTTATGTGCATCTTTCGTGTGCCCTAGTGTCTGGTTCTAGCCGATAATTCATAAGCAACGCTTTTTTGTTCCCATCCTTCCCAGACCGGAACGCGAGGGTATGTTGCCCGACGTTTCTCCCTCCTTCTCCCGCCCCCCTAACCTCTCTCTACCTGTACTCTTATAAACCCAGAAAAACGCCTCAAGGCAAAGTCGGCTCCAGCGTGACACCACTATGGGATATTAGTTTGGTGGGAACGAGAGAAGACATGAGAGAAATGCAGAGAAAAATGAAGAGAAACAGTGCTGGAGTTGGGAAAAACTCACGCAGTGATTGTGGCCCAGCCGATCAGCCGCCAGTGCTTCTCGATACGCCGGCTCAGCGCCACCTTCTCGCCAATGTTTGTGCAGGTGGGGCTGGTCAGCACCAGCTTGGCGGCGTCGTTCTTGATGGCGGCGACCTTTGCGCCCGTCGAGGTGGAGCCGATGTTGACCATGATGGCCTCGTTCTTGGCCAGCTTCTCGACCTTGGCCTGCTTGCCGTCGGCCGTGCGCACGCCCAGCAGGCGGCGCAGCAGGTAAAAGTTGACCTCGATCTCGCTGTAGATATCGGGCAGGCGGCCCTTGAGGCCGAGCACGAAGCCGACCAAACGGTCGGCACGGCACAGCGTGGGATCGATGTGGGTGCCGACGCCAATCAGGCCACCGGGCACGGCGTATTTCAGGTCGTTGGACTCGGAGTTGAGCGACACGATGCGGCTGAAGATGGGCGTGCAGTGCAGGTTGCCTGACTCGTCGCGCGTCACCAGGCCGGGGCGGATCTCGATCTCGTCGCCCAGCTTGATCACGCCGTGCAGGATACTGCCGCCGGCCACGCCGCCCTTCAGGTCCTCGATCTCGGCGCCCGGCTTGTTGACGTCAAACGACCGGATGACAATCATCTGTGGGTCCGTCGAGAAGTCGCGCGGCGGCACCGGGATCGTGTTGACCAGGCAGTCCAGCACGGCGTCGATGTTGATCTTGAGCTGCGCCGAGATGGGCACGATCGGCGACTTGGCCGCGACGGTGCCGCGGATGAACTTGAGGATCGACTCGTAGTGCTGCTGCGCCGTCTCCTCGCGCATCAGGTCCACCTTGTTCTGCAGGATCACCACCTTGTCCAGGTTCATGATCTGGATGGCCGCCAGATGCTCCGACGTCTGTGGCTGCGGGCACGTCTCGTTTCCGGCAATCAGCAGCAGCGCTCCGTCCATGACGGCGGCACCCGAAAGCATAGTGCTCATCAGGATATCGTGACCGGGGCAGTCGACGAACCTTGGGAAGGTCAGCTTACGAGGACAGGAAGTAAAGTAAAAATGGAAACAAGGGAAACCAAAAAAAAAACCAAAAAAAACTCACGAGACGTGACGCAGCAGCCGGTACGTGCCGCCGCAGCCCTCACGCTCACACGGCGGGTCCACTTCCTTGTCGCTCTTGTAGCTCCGGTAGCATGTCGGCCGCGGGCAGGCCTTGTTGTCGCACTTGTAAATCTTGGCATTGGCATAGCCCAGCTTGATGGTGATGTTGCGGATCAGCTCGTTCTTGAACCGAATCGTCTGCACGCCCGAGATGGCCTTGACCACCGTCGACTTGCCGTGTGCCACATGGCCGATCGTGCCAATGTTGATGGTCGCTTGCCGCGCAATAATTTCTGGCGTCAGCGGCGTCAGCGTGCTCACGTCCAGGTCCTTTGGGTCCGTCTGCGGTGGCAAAGGCGGCTTCTGCACCGCCGGCTCGGCCGGCGCCTCTTCGCTCTTCTTCAGCGCCGACTTGAGCGGCTTCTCGTCGATCTCGCCATCCGAAACATCCTGCGGCTCCAGACCGGGCGACTCCGGGCCCGAGTCAGAACCGGACTCGATGTCGTCGTGGTCGTACTTGTCTGCCATGATTGCTGTCCTTTTCTTGTGGGGGTTTTTTCGTTGGGGGGGGATTTTTTTGAACTCCTGCTGAATCGTCTCGGCAGCGTTGCGTTTCCTGTTCCACGGGCAAGGGTCAGCACGTGCTAGCACAGTTTGAGCGGCTGTCCCTGTGGGTCGACCGGAAACGTACAAGAAGAAATGTCGACGCAGTTTCCGAAATGGCTCTCGTGATATCGTAGCCGTGTATTAATTTTCGCGGACAATGGTTAAAATTTCGTGTGCATCACCAATGGTGGGGTTGGCGGGCGGCGAATGACTCACGCTAACCCGGCTTGGTAGATAAGATAAGCGTTGCAAATGCCCCGTTTGCTTATTAGTTGGCGCTGGAAGCATCGCGAACGACATCCTATCAGCTATACCTTCTCGTGTCTCGCAATATGAGTTCAGGCCACTGTTAAACTTACTACCAAATCAGCTCTTTGAATCAAAGCATCTCCTCTTCGACACAATAACAAAAACTTGGTCTCAAGCTGTAACTAAAATTTCAACATTTTTCTACATAAGCGGGCAATGTCGCTGAATACAGCTCAATATTTTGTTACACTTTACCACTGCCATATGTCGGCCTCAATCTGTAGTGGCCTGCTGAATAGGTTCATACGTTCATTCAACCCGTAGGATGATAAAAATAGTTGAATCAATACCAATAAGTCAGGCATTATGTGTCGTCCCTATATAAATTATCTTAGAGCCCCCTTTAAAGTACGACACTCTCCAGCAGAACATTTGAAGGGCAGAAGGCGATACACTACGGTGTACAAATAGCCCTCCGAAATTTCTGTTGGCTACAGCTTGTTCGCCTTCGCCAATCCGTTGGTCGACCGGGCACCTATGCCAACGCTCTATTCAGCTGAGGAAACTCCGCAAGAAAACTTCCCGAGCGGCTTGACTCCTTGGCAGCAAAACGTTTCATGCCGCTACTACCGTTTTATCCACAAGAACGGCCTGGGCAAGAGATTGATCTACACTGACGGCGCATGCCTTGGCAATGGCCAAGCCAACATGTGTGCTGGATCGGCATTTGTTTTTCACAAGCCGGAGCCAGGCCATCGGGGCTATGTGGCTTTGCGCTTCAAAAATAAGGGGCCGAGCGGCGAACCCCATCCACAGACCAGCAACCGTGCCGAGCTGCGTGCCGTGCTGGCAGCGCTCCAGTTCCGCTACTGGCCCGGCCAAGGCGTAAAGACGCTCGTGTTGGCTACGGACTCCGAGTATGTCGCCATAGGGTGCACTAATTGGGCGCGCGGCTGGGAGCAGAACAACTGGAATACAGCTAGAGGACCAGTGAAAAACAAAGATCTGTGGGTGGCACTGCTCAACGAATTTCGGCGCGATGAAGGCTTGAAGATCGAATTTTTGGCAGATCCCACGGGAGCTGAACGTGGAAGCTGATCGCTGGGCACGCGTTGGTGCGGGCGAAGACGAGGCGTCCTCCTTCACAAAGATTAGCGGCGTCTTGGTCTGATGCAAACAACGAAGACAGCTCAGAGCACAGGATATTAATGGGTAAAAAGGATTCATGGTGTGGGAGGAGGCTGTGGTAGGACTGTAGGTGATCTCACGAAATGTGTCAAGGCATGAGCCCGTCTTCGTTTTATTATAAAATGGTGGTGACCTGATCCGCCTAAATATAACCTTGGCAAACTTATATACTGAATTTCCCTTTTCGGTCTCGTAAAGCTGTATGAGTGCAGAAGATCCTCACAGAATTGGATGGAGCAATACTTCCCAGTCAGTTATGGACTCTTGACTTCCCGTGTATAACGCCCGGCCATGTCTTTGGATAGCCGAGTGTGTGATTCTGTGTCCTTATTGGAGTACGGATCGTATAAGATCGAGCCATGGGTTTGTGCTGGTCCCGATTCGCCAAACACCTTCAATCCGTAATGTCGGGTAAGCTCAGAAACGTCGGGAGTCCGGAAGGCTCAAGTTGAAGCCCATGAGAGATGCTGTCATTGTTTTACGAAAGACTTACCTAAGGTATCTGCTGAGAAAGTGATGACAATAACGGCCTGTCGAGGAGCCAAGGAGCAATAATTCTGACTGGCTGACCATTGACAAATACTTCATCCAAAAGCCGGCCATATCTGGAACACAACAGCACCGACGAACAATGTCGAAGCTAGTGTAGCGCGATCCAGGCTGCAAGTCCTTGTAGCCGTCCACACATGCCTTCCAGGGATGATAAGACATGGCAGCTAAATCAGATCTTCTCGTAAGATGCGTGGCAAGAGCGGGACTTGTGTGCTTCAATGCTAAAAATAAGACAGGGAAGGAGGGGATAATAAGACGTGCGTACGGAGTATAATGTGGATCAAGTGGGAGGTCGTGCGAGAATCAGGGAAAGAGCGACAAACACCGAACTGGTGCTGATGTCTAGGGCATGTTTGTGTCCTTCTAGATTGGATAAAAGAATCCTGAAATCTCACGGGGAAGTTATCATGTTCTACGTCATGAACGAACGAAGCTCGGAGAACTTCTGAATTGCACGAGAACTTTCGAGACTCCCAATGCCTGTTTTCTGAGAGGGCAATCGTCGGCTCTTTCGTTCATCAACTTGACAGTACTTCTTTCGCAGAATCAGTGACTGATTCTAATATACATTACAGAATATTCATCGAAGAAACAGCCAATGTAGAATACTGGCTTTTCGGCCGATGCCTTCTCCCGGGAGCTATTTTTTGATCAGTTAATTCCGCAACGGCTGAACTAACAAGTTCACTGGCCGCATGCCACCAACCAGCCGCCGCGCACAGATGGAATGATCACACGAATGTGGTGTAAAAACCAGAAAAGACTACATGGCCTGCACAGTCAGAAACCGGCGATTCGAGATGCAGTGTGACGAGATTAAGAATAAATCAGTATGGGAAGGAGGGTGATCCGGATCCCCCAGACGCCCGCCTTACGGTCAGGTTTGGGTCCAAACGTCGCTGCTACAGGCGACGGCGCGAAAGCAAACGTGAGGACGCCAGAAACCATATGGAGCGTCGAGAATTGCACGAAGAAGGGAGGCGCCCGGCGAAGAAGGGACTGGCCCATGAGCGAGCGAGACGCACAGAGCGAGACGAACAGAGCGCAGCGGCTTACCGCCCACGCTGCAAGATGGCTGAAAGGTCGTCACGCCGGCTGCGAAGCTCATTGGCTGGGGCCGCAACTAGACAGACCCCCTGCCACCCTGCAACCAGCCTATCAGAGCGGCAAGATCGCAACAGGGACCGGCGGACCCTTGCACCGGCAGCCAAGAATCATTAAGGTAGGGCCGGAGGGATCCACCGTTGGCCCAATCATATCACAGAATGGGCCGCCTCATCCTCGATGCCCATCCAACCCCTGTCTACCGGCCGAGCACATCTCTCCTCAGAGTAGCATTTGTTTCCTGGGCTTGTTCAAATACGGAAAGAGAACCAGCACGCATGGGGCCATTATCCACGTCCCGCTGTGGTATCCTGCCCGCTATCACATACATAGTAGGGCGCCAAGATGCAGTGTTTGTGTTTTCTCGCTCTCTGCAGCATGACTATGAGTACGGGCACGAGTACTCGGAGCTGCGCCGTACGAGTACAGAATTTGGTGGTGCTGGTCCTGCAGACACTGAAAGGATGTGGATTCCTTCCCGCTCGACAGGCTAATGTTGGGCGGGCGGCCCGTCAGATGTTGCTCCTCTCTTCACCAATGCGTATTGCACGCAAGATCCCGGCCACCCGCTTTCTCGTCTCTGGAAGAACAAATCCGGCTGTTGTCTCCTACACGACGTATATCGTGTCTCGGCCTCTGTATCTGGCTTTTCTTCTTTTTACGACCAAGATCACGTAGTCCTGGGCCAACAGCGCGAAAAGCAGCACCACTTTTTGCTCCTCTCATTTCTACTCGCGCCGGCCACTGGCTACCTCTAGACGCCCAGCATTAAACAGGGAGCCACCACACGCTTCACGGCGGGCGTCTAAATCCATCGACGTTCGACGCTCGACGCACTCCATTGGCAAGCTCTGGCTGTCTCCGGCCTATCATATCCACAGCAGCACTCCCAAAGGCCGCCCACACGTTGACCCCGGTCGTCGTTTATGTACAACCTCCTGCCTCTCCCCTCCTTCCCGTCCACCCATTTTATGCCAGCAGTAGCAGTTCAAAACCGCCCAGCTCCCCAAGCCTTTAAGGATCTCTGTTCTTCTTCCTTTCCGTCGACAGCTGGTCTCTATAGTCGAACTTTTCCTTGTCTGTTTTAGGACAATTCATATGCCTTTTTCCTTTCCAACACTTCGCTTCCTCAGTGTCCTCGTCTCCAGTACTTTCATCGCCTCGTCGGTTTCTTTGCTTTCAACGTTTTGCACTGTCGATTGAGTAACACCCAAAAGTATCACACTCAAAAGTCATAATGGCTTCAGATGACAAGAAGCGGCCTTCGGCTCTCAAGTTGGGCCCAAGCCGGTCATCATCCAGCGGCTCGTCGACCGACTCGCTCAAGCACCCCAGAACGCCTCGCTTCGCAGAGGCCACAACTGTGCACTCGCCTGTCGAAGGTGGATCTTTCTTTGCCGACCCCGAGAAGGGAGTGCGCATCCAGGCTCAGCCGGGCGATGTTGGCTTCGGCTATATCAGCAATGGCGACATTGGTGAAACTGCAACGGTCCCCATGACGCCTCGGTCGCCTCTCAAGAGCGCCATGAAGGTGCCAGGCACACCCGGTCGTCGCTTTGACAACCCACTCAGCCCAACTTTCCGCGAAGAGCAGGTACTGGAGAAGCAAGAAGCCGTGACAGAGAAGGAGCAGGCTCGTGATCTCGTAAGTCTGCGCTCAGCTGAAACTTGCTTTGAAGATGGGCGACCAAAAAAAAAAATATTAGTGCTACAGCTGCTGACAGCCTGGACAGAAAATCAAGACTCGCGTCCGGTTGGCCAAGTTTGCGCTGCGAGGTGTCAACTTCAGCTGCAGTCTCATTGTCCTGTCTATGCTCTCTGCCTCGTTCAGCATATTCAATGCGACAAAGTCGCTGCCAACACACAGCAGCTTCCCGCCATGGGCCACAACCACGAACCCCTGGGCGCAAAAGGTCGTGCTCGCGGCCGCGTGCGTGTCTCTGACCGTCAGCATTCTTGTCCTGGGCAGCTACTGCCGCGGCGGCCACCGGCGTGCCGAGAAGGTCTCCGTCTACTACACGCTTTTTGCTGTCGGCTGGTTCATCTTTAGTATGGTCATGTGGGCCATCGCTGCCGGCATCCTGCAGGTCTCGCGCAATGGCGGCAACAACAAGGACATGTGGGGATGGGCCTGCGTGAACAACGAGCGGTCCCAGGTCTTCTCGGCCGAGGTCGACTACGCCCTCGTCTGTCGTCTCCAGGTATGCCTTCTTCTCTCTTAATTGTGCTGAGCTCCTCCTTTGTACTGGATGCACATCTAACTCGGCTGGTCATAGAACTGGTCTCTGATCTGCATCATCATCGAGATCGTCGTGGAAGTCATCAGCATCTCGCTGTACAGCATCATCTTCTACCGCTACTACTCCAAGCGCAAGCTGCACAAGTCCATGGACATGCGCGACAAGGCTCGCTCCGACCTGTATCTGGCCCAGCTTCGGTCGCAGTCTGCCCCTAACACCCCTGGCTTCGGCCCCAAGTCTCCTGCCTTCTCTCAGTACGCCCTGTCGCCGCGCTTTCCGCCTCAGACCTTCGGCTCTCTCGGCAACGTCCAGGAGGAGGGCGCTTCGCCATTCACCCCAGGCGGCCGCAATCTGGTCGAGCCGGTGTCCGCTTTCTCACGGCCCGCCCCTGCGCCGATCTCTTCATTCAGGCTACAGGCGCCGCCTGTCAAGGCGCCATCGGCCACACCCAAGCTCGGGGGTGGCGCTTTTATGGAGCCGATTGCCACTGCGGCGTCCATATCATCGCGGTCAACACCATCACCACCACCAGCTGCGCAGCAGACCATCAATGAGCATGGACCTGTCGCCCCGGGTGAAGTACAGTATGCAGCAGTTCCGATTCCTGGTGCTTATGCCGATGCGGCTATTCGTAGCCCGCGGTAAGCGTCAGGAGTGAAGACTCTGGCAACCCCCCCCAAACCACTCTATACAATTTTCTTGTCTCTCTTTTCATCCATTTATTTTATCAATCTTTTTTATCAGTTTTCATATGTACAGCAGGACTGAATCACCGCGGGGACATATATACCATTGAGGCGTTTTCACTGGAAGACTATCGGGCACGAAGGAAGAAGGGAAAGCAAATATTATTTTATAAGCTGTTCCGTTAATGCAAACAGGAAATTTGGACTGTCTTGCCTGTCTTCTTTTGTATGTACTATTAAATGAAGCAAATGGGCCATCAATGATCTGTGCCAGTGAAACTGTGTGGTGTACTCGTTAGAACAGATACTAAGGAACGGTGCCTAGAAAGATGAGAAGGTGAAGCCAAGTCCGGTTGGATATTTATACTATGCTTTGGGCGTGTACAAAGTGTTTTTAATAATATATAGGGTACAAGAGTACAAAGGGTACAAAGGGAAGCGTGGGATGCAGTATGTGTCAGTCCAGTTGTGTGTATTTGCCTTTCAGCTTTTCAGATCTTCAGCTCTGTCTGCATCTGTCTTCGACCGACTCTCTCGCAGTCTCTCTCCTCCTCTCTCTCTCTTTATCTTCGTGTTTGTGTGTATGTGTGTGCAACCCCCCTCTCTGTAGTGTACCAGGGGGGGGGGTTGGTTCGGATCAGGACTCGCGCTGCCTGCGTTTACAGGGACAGGCGGTCGGTGAGCTTGGCCTGGGTGTCGCGGAAGACGGCGTCGGGGGTGGCGGTGGCGTCGATCTTGACGACACGGTCCTGGGCGGCGTAGGAGTCGACGACGGGCATGCTGGTGTCGACAAAGGTGTGGAAGCGCTTGCGGATGGAGGCGGCGTTGTCGTCGGCGCGGCCGGACGTCTTGCCGCGCTCTAGCAGGCGGCGCTCCATCTCGGCCTCGGGGCAGTCGTAGAAGAGAACAAGCTTGGCCGGGCAGACGGTGGTCTCAAAGGCGACGGCCTGGTCCATCTTGCGGGGGAAGCCGTCGATGAGGAAGAGGCGGCGCCGGTCCGGGTTCGCCGCAATGTACTCCTTCATCGCGTTCTCCAGCAGCTTGACTGTGACCTCCATCGGCACGATCAGCCCGTCGCGGATGTAGTCCTTGATCAGCTGCCCGAACTCGGACCCAGGCCGGTCCTGCTCGGCGCGCAACAGGTCGCCCGCTGACAAGTGCGCGAAGCCGTACTGGTTCACCAGGCGCGCGCACTGCGTGCCCTTGCCGGCACCGGGCCCGCCGAGCACAAAGACGACGGTGACATCATTGGCGGAAAAGGCTGTCTTGGGCTTCGGGGAGCCGCCGCGCTGCTGGTGCTGATCTTCAGGCATATCTGTAGAGGGAGAGGGCGTGAGCAGGGGGGTCCGAAGGACGAGGACCTTACTACAGAAAAATATTCCCAAGCATGCTCAAACAATTCAGAAACACCAGAAACATCACCCACTCTTCCGCTGGTTGACCAGCAGGACGTAGCCTCCAGAGCCGAGGGCGATGACGACAACAAAGGGCCAGAACTTGATGGTCTGCTTGGGGCCGGAAGGCGGTGGTGGTGGTGGTGGTGGTGGCGGAGGAGAGCCGCTGGAGCTGCTGCCGCTGCTGTTCTTAGAGGAGGAGGAGGAAGAGGAATCGGAGGAGTAGAAGCGACGTGCGGGCAGGCGGCGAAGACCAAAGGTGCTGCTCGTACCAGCGGCGGATGAGCTCGAGGCACAGTCGCACGACAAGGACGTGGCCTCAGCCAACAGTCCGGCACGTGCTCTGGCAGCCACCGACACACGTGGC
>JRUC01000150.1:0-35258 GCA_000806385.1 Leptographium procerum
AGGGTAATGCCTGAGGTCCCCCAAAATATGCAGGATGGCCTACAGCGCATGGAACTTGAAGCCCGACCAGCAGCCGGAGCTGAACCCTCCAACGTCTCTACAGTATCCAACGCGAACACTTTGCGCCAAGTGCCGCCAGCGCAAGGCAGCGAACCGTATCTCCCCCCAAAAGTATTCGCCGACAGGAACACTGTATATTCCGCCACTGCCGTCGCCGCCAGCGCTGCGTCGGCCGGCGAGTTCAAGCCCTTCTCTCAGGACAGACACGGAGACATGCCGGCCTTTGACACCCCTTCCTTCTCGCCCTTTCCGCGCGTGCAAGGCGACAACGTTCCCCCGAGCGACGAGGAAAAGGAGGAGATCCTGTACAATGCACGTCAGCATGTGCTAAACTCCAACAACGTGTCCATGCAGCTGGTCTGGGCTCGCGATTCGCTGTCCTGGGTTGAGATCGCTGCTGAGGCCTATGTGCGAGAGAACAAGGGGCAGGCCGTGCGGCCCGCCACGCCCAAGACCGAGCACGAGCTGCGTATTGACGCCATCAGCATCGTCGACTACCTGGCTTCACAAGGACACCCCGAGGCTCTGTTCATGCGCTCCAAATGGCTCGAGTTCGGCCGCTTCGGCTTCCGCCCAGACAAGAAGGAAGCGTACCTGGGCTACAAGAAGGCTGCCGAGCAGGGCTGGGGCCGTGCTGAGTATCGCATGGGGATGCTCTTCGAGGGCTCCAACGACATGGAGAAGGCGCTGCTGCACTACAACCAGGGCCTGGCACTGAAGGACTCGGCAGCCTCCTATCGGATGGGCATGATGAGCCTGCTAGGCCAGCACGGCTATCGCAAGGATTACCAGCTCGGCCTGGAGCTGATCCAGAGCGCTGCCGACACAGCCGACGAGGACGCTCCGCAGGGCGCATATGTGTACGGCATGCTGATCTCCCGCGAGCTCCCCGACATCACCATTCCCGACGGCCTGCTGCCCCTCGATCTCAGCCTGGCGCGCCAGTACATCGAGAAGGCTGCCTACCTGGGCTTTTCCAAGGCCCAGCTGAACATGGGCCAGGCCTTTGAGCTCTGTCAGCTGGGATGCGATTTCAACCCGGCCCTGTCTCTGCACTACTATGGACTGGCAGCACGGCAGGGCCAGCCCGAAGCTGCGCTTGGCGTCAGTCGCTGGTTCCTGTTTGGCTACGAAGGCGTATTCCTCAAGAACGAGCAGCTCGCCTTCCGCTATGCGCAGCAAGCCGCAGACGCCAAGCTGCCCACAGGCGAGTTTGCCATGGGGTACTACAATGAGATCGGCATACACGTGCAGAAGGATCTCCACGCGGCTCGCGGCTGGTACGAGAAGGCTGCGGACCACGGCAACAAGGATGCCATCAACCGTCTGAGCGGCCTCGACCAGGCCAAGACCCTGACGAAGCAGGACCACGAGACGACTGCACTCACGCGCATCAAGTCGAAGCACGGGTCACAGCGGGGCCAGCGGCCAGAGAGGTTCAGCAGCCGGCAACACGACATGTCGTCCGGCCTAGCCACGCTGTCGGAGAACGGGCCGGGTATTTCAGAGGATGTCGCCCCCCGTCCGGGAGGAGTAGGAGGCGGAGTGGGAGGAGGAGTCACCATTGGGAACACCCCGGCGTTTGCTATCAACATCAGCCAGAGCAACCTGGCCATGCGGCCAAAGTCTGCAGCGCCATATCCGGTTGACGAGAAGCCGGCACCGCTCAATCTCAGCCGGCCAAAGTCTGCGGCGCCGTATCCCGACGACGAGCCAGGAGCCCGGCAACGGCTGCCGAAGTCGGCGCACTACAACCCTGAGATCCGGCAGAGTGCGGGTCTCGCCCCCGCTGACCGGCCCCTCAATGCCTTTGGCATCCGCCCTGTGAGCGTGAGCAACCAATGGCCTCTCCCAGCATCACAGTCAATGGGATCCCTTGCACCAGAGCAGCGGCCTTTCTCGGCGAACACGACCATAAGACCCGTCAGCGGCGGCGACCCGCTGCGTGGCCGCATCGCATCAGCTGGCTGGGAACCACAAATGCCACAGGGTGGGTACAGAAGACAGAGTCCTGGGCCTGTCCCTGGTGCTGCTGCTGGTCGTGGGGACTACCGCGCCTCATATGATCCCGGTTATGGCCCTCCGCAACAGCAACAGCAGCAGCAGCAGCAGCAGCAGCAGCAGCAGCAGCAGTATCAGCAACAACAGTATCAGCAGCCACTGCAAAGTCAGGGACCCAATCGGCAGACACCAAGCAACTTGGCAGCAGTAGGCGACCCGGGACGAAACCGGCTTTCTAAACCGAATCCCGCTCCGAACGGGGGAAATCAGCGGCTGTCACAACAGCCACAAGGCCAAGGTTATGGGCCTGGTGGGGGATATGGGCCTGGTCCTGGTCCCGGTCCTGGTCCTGGCCGTCGTCCGAGTCCTGGACCTGCTGGAGCGGCCGGCCAGCCGAATCGCGAGTATGGCCCACGGACATCCAGCCGGCCGGTTTCGTCTGTACGGCCGGTGTCGGCTGGAGGACCACCACCAGCACAGCCACCAGCACAGCTACAACCACAACCACCGGCTCCCGCACCGGCACCCGCACCGGCACCCAGCAGCACTCCGGTGTCTCGGCCACAGACCGCAAAGCCGGCATCCGCAAAGCCGGCACCTGCGAAAAGCAGTGCCTCCCAAGGACCAGCCACTTTCGAGGAGATGGGCATTCCACAGGGCAAAAGTGACGATGACTGCGTAAGTCTTGGTTGTGCTCGCTTCCGTTCTTGGTCTCGTGTTAACACAGCGCGCTCCAGATCGTTATGTAATGCCGTGGGCAGCACCAAGAGAGGCGTGCTGATCGGCTTCCTGTTGCGTTCTGTTATGCCTCTTCATTGCCGGAGCTTAACGTGGCGGAGACACTTAACGTGGCGGAGACATTGTTTAATCTATGTTGAAGGATACTTGTTTTGGCATGCAATCTCTTGATCGCTTCCACGAAGAAAAGTTGTATAGTAACTCCACATCTACGAGACATCCGAGTCTACATTTGCCATACCCAGTTTCGCTATGCATAATGAACCCGTACGAGCCCTCACTCAGCCTCTATCACACTTTATTGTGCTGTACAAAATGCGTGGAAGAGTCACTATTGATCAACCGCTGCAAGGTGGCTACAAAAAGAATATCTTCAACAGTGACGGCCGACAAGAAGATCAAACAGTATAAAACATAGAACACAGATCGTTTAATCGCACCGGGCAACGCGCGATACTCAATACGACAACGACATGGAAGACACGACCCCGGCCACGACCAAGATAAATCGTAAATAGATTAAGTTAAAACGCCTGCTCCTGATCCCCGAGCCTCATCTACCATAAAGAGTCCAGTCTTCATACGTTCTACCAGGTCATTCTTCCAATGTTTGTGATGGGAGAATGTGTAAAAAGTAGACCAGAGACCAGAAAGAAGAGGGGAAATTTAGACATCACACATGAATGAACCCATATAAATAACAACCCCCCTGGCCTCAAGAGCAAGATCATACGCTTGCCCGGTCCAACAGTCAGCTAGGTCACCGTCTTTATGCCGCGCGACCAGGCCCACTTATTTAGGTAGGGAGGGTCAATGCCATTCTCAAAGGCCTCATTGCGGGCCGAGATCTGTTCGTTGAGCAGCTCCTGGCGGGCGGCAGAGCCACTGTTCTTAAGATGGGGCATGCGGTCGATGGCGTCCATTGCCAGGCTGAAGCGGTCAGTCTGATTGCGAATGGCCAGCTCGAGCGGGGTGTCGATGTTGCCCTTCTCCTTGTAGCCACGCACGTGGACGTTCTTGCTGCCGGGGCGCTTGTAGGTCATGCGGTGGACCAGCCACGGGTACGAGTGGAAGTTGAATATCACGGGCTTGTCCTCCGTGAACAGCGACACGTACTCGGCGTCAGTCATGCCGTGCGGGTGGTCGACGTGGCTGATCAGCTTGAACAGGTCGACCACGTTGACGCAGCGGACCTTGAGGTCGGGGAAGTACTTGAGCAGCAGGTCGATGGCGGCCAGCGACTCGTGGGTGCTGATGTCACCGCACGAGGCCATGACGACGTCAGGCTCGGCGCCGGCGTCAGTGCTGAATTTGGGCCAAATGCCGGCACCCTTGGTGCAGTGCTGAATGGCTTCGTCCATGGTCAGGTACTGCAGATGGTCCTGCTTGTCGGCGACAACGACGTTGACGTAGTTGGAAGAGACCAGGCAGTGGTCCATGACGGACAGCAGGCAGTTGGCGTCGGGCGGCAGGTAGATGCGCACGACCTCGGGGCTTTTGTTGGCCACGACGTCGAGGAAGCCCGGGTCCTGGTGGGTGAAGCCGTTGTGATCCTGGCGCCAGACGACGGCGGTCAGCAAGATGTTGAGCGAGGCGACCTTGACGCGCCAGTCGACCTCGAGGCACTTCTCGAGCCACTTGCAGTGCTGGTTGACCATGGAGTCGATGACGTGGATGAAGGGCTCGTAGCTGTTGAGCAAGCCGTGGCGACCGCTCAAAATATAACCCTCGAGCCAGCCCTCGCAGGTGTGCTCGGACAGGATCTCCATGACGCGACCGGCCGTGGCCAGATTGCCGCCGTCGGCGTCCTCCTCAAAGTAGCCACCCATCCAGACCTTCTTGCCGGCCTCGTAGACGCGGGCCAACTTGTTGGACTCGGTCTCGTCGGGGCCGAACAGGCGGAAGTTTGTCTGGTTCTTGGCAATGACGTCACGCAGGTATCCACCCAAGTTGGTCATGCTGGGGGCAAAGGTGACGCCAGGATTGTCGACCTTGATGGCGTAGTCACGGAAGTTGGGCAGCTTGAGCGGCTTCTTGACGATGCCGCCGTTGGCAACGGGGTTGGCGCTCATCCGGCGGTTACCGGTGGGACAGAGAGCGGCCTTGAGCTCCGGGCTGATGTGGCCGGTAGAGCCAAAGAGGCGCTCGGGCTCGTAGCTGCGCATCCACTTCTCGAGCAGCTCGAGGTGCTTCGGATTTTCGCGCACGTCCGTGATCGGGACCTGGTGAGCGCGCCAGAATCCTGCGAGGTAGTGGTCGTCGACCTTGCGCGGACCGGTCCAGCCCTTGGGGGTGCGCAGGACGATCATGGGCCAGCGGGGCCGCTTGGCGACGCCGGTTTCGCGGGCCTCCTTCTGGATGGCGCGTATCTCGAGGACGCACTGCTCGAGGGTGGCGGCCATGGCCTGGTGCATGGACGTAACCTCGTCGCCCTCGACAAAGTATGGCTTGTAGCCATAGCCGATGAAGAGGTTCTCCAGCTCCTCGTGGCTGATACGAGCCAGCAGGGTGGGGTTGTTGATCTTGTAGCCATTGAGGTGGAGCACAGGTAGAACGGCGCCGTCAGTGATAGGGTTGAGAAACTTGTTGCTGTGCCAAGAAGTGGCCAGCGGGCCGGTCTCGGCCTCACCGTCGCCAACCATGGTGAGAGCAATCAGGTCCGGGTAGTCGTAGACAGCACCGTAGGCGTGGGAGATGGAGTAGCCCAGCTCGCCACCCTCGTGGATGCTGCCTGGAGTCTCGGGGGTGGCGTGAGAGCCAATGCCGCCGGGGAAGGAGAAGCTCTTGAAGAACTTCTGCATCCCCTCGACGTCCTCCGACTTTTCCGGGTAGACCTCGGAGTAGGTTCCCTCAAGGTAGGCCTGGGACAGCACGGCAGGGGCGCCGTGGCCGGGGCCGGAGACGAAGATGGCGTCCAGGTCGTACTTCTTGATCAGGCGGTTGAAGTGCATGTAGGTGAAGATCTGGCCGGGAGCTGAGCCAAAGTGGCCGAGGAGACGGGCCTTGACCTGGTCGAGCTTCAGCGGCTCGCGCAGCAGCGGGTTGCTGCGCAGGTAGATCATGCCAAGGGCGAGATACAAGCTGGCAGAGAAGAAGTCGTCATACTGCTTGATCTGCTCGTCAGAGAGCGGCTTGCCGGTGATGGTCGAGCGGGCCGGGCCAAACGGCCGGATGGCGGCAATGTCCACCGTGAGCTCGTTGGCAGACATACTGGGCGGCCTGGAGGATGGAGAAATCAGTAAGAGGGCAGCAGTGTGAAGAGAGAATGAGATTTGAGTGAGAACGAATGAGAATAGGAGGGTGAGAGAGAGAGGAGGCGAAAAAGGAGTGGAAGAGGTAAAAATAGGGAAGCTCTGTGGAGCTCTGAGAAAGCTTACGCGAACAAGCTATTCGCAAGCTTTTTCTTTGATTGAGGATCTGCTCCTAGAGAAAGGTTGAGACCGTGACGTCACTCTGTCTTGAGAGAGGGGCGGAAGGATCGTCGGCGGACAGAACCGTACGAGTATTGGAGGAAGCTCTCTTGTCGGGGAGAGGAAGAGAAAGGCAGAGGAAGAAGGATGAGGGGGAAAGTGAAGCAAAACAAGGGATGAGGGGCAGGTCTTTATATGTAGAGAGCTTTGGGCAGCTGCGTGGGAGCGGCCTGTTGAGAGCTCGCCGAGTCGTGGAAGGAACGGCCGAGCAGGAGAGCTACGAGTACTCGCACACGTACGGAATAGAATCTGTTGCACAGGCCAGGAACGATGGGACACAGCAGAGGACCGTTTCCGCACGGTATGGATAGCAGGGCATTTCCAGGGTATCTCCCATTTCTTCACATTCGCATCCTGTCTGGCCACCGCAAGATACAAGCATAGCAAGATACAAGTTACGAGTAGTTCCACCCCACATCAGCCGTTTTTTGCGAGAGAGTCTGCGAGGAAGAGACACGGGCTGCCGGCTGCCACCGACAGCGCGAGAGACTCAAACCGATCAATCAGCATCAGCCAGAGGACAGGCGATCAGCCAACGCGGACTTTGGTTGTTCTCATTTGGGCCCTCGGGAGGGAGGCCGGGGGGGGGCCATCAACACGGTGCGAGCAGCAGGAATCTGGAGAGAGGGGCATGCAACCAGTTGCGACTAAGAGAGCTGCAGAAATAAAGATCATGAAATTGGGGACGCCAACGCCTCATGTGGGTAGACACATACCCGCAAAGTGGGGACCTGGCGGGTCAGTTTTTTTCGGTTTTTTTTTTGGTGGAGGAGGCAAGATCGCACACTTTTAGAGGGGTCCTTTCCGCGAGTACGACTTGGAACTGATCTCGTATATCTCGTAGTACGAGTACATAATCGGAAGGAGTGCCAGTGCTGCACGTGTTAATTGGCCAGTCTCTTGTTCTCACGAATAGTTGTGTAATGATAAGCAGAGCTCAAATCAAGTAATACTGTGCGCAGAAGCGAAGCGAAGAAGAATGAGAAGAACGAGAGAACGAGAGAACGAGAAGTCTAAGCTCTCTCTCATGTTTCCCACGGACCTGCCCGCGCCCTGGCCTCGTGTTTCGGGCTCTGGCGGCACCTTATTCCTCCTCCAGGTCTTCTCACTCTCGATCTCCCGATCGACGTGACAGAAGCGGCCGAAGAAGGGCCATTACGAAGGGCCGGGCGGGGGGTCGCGGCGATGCAGATGCGACGCATGCAGAGGGGCCCGTTCAGTCCAGCCAAATCAGCAAGACAAGTAAGACCAGTAAGACCAGAAAGACCAGTAAAATCCAGTAAAATCCAGTAGGACACAGCAGGACACAGCACAACGGTGTCCGCGAGAGCATGGGCCAAGCTTTTCGCTGGTGTGGGCGTGGTGTGGTCGACAAAGTGGTCTGATGGGAAGACGTGGGGCTAGAGCTCACTATCTGGAGGCGGCGAACTGTAACTGGCAAACGGGGAAGGCGCCATGGGGAAATCTCACACTGGACGTCATCATAACTACTACAATGTATGTACGAGTGCTAGTGCCATCGGCCATGGCGTCTGGGAGACCCCCGACAAGAAGGTGATGTGGAAACTCCGCATCGGAGAAAATAACGATTCACAAAAAGTGGCCTTCTTTTATCTCGCGTGTTTTTTCTTGGTCTTTTTTTTGGTCTCCCTCTGACGTTCCCCCACTATCGCCTTGGTATCTGGCCCCTGCAAGACGGTTACGCACGCTTTGTGCAAGTAAATGGCGAGCCGTGCACGGCCTAGCGCGCTTAAGCGCTTACTAACCCACCAGCTGTTCGTACGAGCTTTTGTACGAGTACTCGTAGTGGGAATGCAACCAAAAACCGGCCGGACACGGAAATATCTCACTTCTTGCCGCCTCAGCTGTCGGGAATCGGATATTCTCAAGATCCCGCTCCAGAATATCCGGAGAACGGAAGAGAGATTCCAAGCTTTCGACTTTCGATTGTTGCCGCTCTCATAGGCCACATGTAAAGATACATAGCTTATTCATATCGTACTCGTATTTCACAATCACCACATCTCGGGCTGGGCTGACCAGCCGTCCTCGGCCTCGTCCATTGTGTCGGTTGTGGCCTTTGCTTTGGCAGTGTCCACAGCGTCCACAGCTTCCACAACTTCCACAGCTTCCACAGTGTCCAGGTCCATGACATCTGCTGCTGCTGTTGATGAGCCGCTGTCCCCATCTCCCTTTTCTCCATCCTCGGCCTCGTCCAGCTCTTGCACAGCTGCCAATGATTTTTGTGTCTGCTGTTGTTCATGAGCTGTCTCTCCTGTATCCGCTGCTACCACCGCTGCCACCGCTGCCGCTTCTGCCGCTTCTGCCGCTTCTGCTTCTGCCCAGGCTTCAGCCGATGCTGCTGCCTCGGCCGCTGCCTCGGCCGCTGCCTCGGCTGCTGCCTCGCGGCTCGGAATGTCCACCATCCGGTCGACGTCCTGCGCCCGCACGTATGCTAGGTAGTAAGGCTCGCCTTGCGTCGACAGCTGCCGCATCACCTTGTCCGTGTCCGGCTCCTCCGTCACAACACTGTCGTTGTACCGCCGCCACAGCTGACGCTCAAAGTCAAAAACCCACACCCAGTAGTGTCCCGACTTGCCTGTCTGTCCCGCGTGGCAGATCACCGCATGCAGCAGGTACTCCTGCTCCTGCAATCCTGAGAACATCCCGTCCAGCTCCGTCCGCAGCTTCTCCGCTTCCGCGCCCACCCGCGTCATCAGCTCGTGGCTCGTCTGCACCGCCTCCGGCGCTTCTTCCCAAGCCGCCCGGATCTGCTCCCAGTTCATGTGCCGCGAGTCCGCCATGAATGCTTTGGTCCGCTCCGAGAGCCCCGGCGCTTCGTCGTACCGCGGTACTGCTGGATCTTCTTCCGCCTCCGCCGAGTCAGCCACTGTAGCAGTAGCAGTCACTGCCTCCTCTGCTCCTGGTAGCTCGATGCCGTACTCGTCCATCAGGCTCTTCAGGTCGCCCCGGATGATAATGAAGCCGTCATCGTTATCAGCATCGCCATCAGTATCGGCATCGGCAACTGCGTCGACATCGGCAACCTCGCCGTTGATATCAACACTGGCGCTGCCATCGTTGCCATCGTTGCCATCGTTGCCATCGTTGCCATCGTTGCCATCGTTGTCGTCGCTGACAGGCTGTTCATCGGTGTCGTCGTCCATATCTTTGTCCATGACGTCCTCCAAGCCTACCGGGAAAAACATATCTTCAGCTCTGCGGTTGCCCTGCTTGTCCTCCTCGCCCTCGCCCGTGCCCTTGCCCTTGCCCTTGCCCTTGCTCTTGCCCTTGCCCTTGCCCTTGCCTTTGCCCTCGGCTGCTGCACCACGGAGGTAGCCGGCTACCAGCGCATCAGAATACAGAGTCGCCTTTTCCAGCGCCTCCGGGGTGAAGTACGGATCCACCACCTCGCCGTTTGGGCCCTTTAGCGACCGCAGCCTCTCTTGCAGGTTCCACGCCCGCCGCCGCCTCCGGAAAAGCTCCGAGTCGACCGGGCTGTCCATGAATCGGTCCAGATAGAGCACCTGTGGAATCTCGATGGCCGTGTTGTTCTTGCCGCCATCCCGCGTCGTCCGCTGGATGTGCACGTGCAGGATCGGCGGCAGCTTGAGGATAGACGTAAACCGCTCGTACCGTGTGCTGCCCTCCATGATCAGCTCGCGGTGGAAATTGTTGTCCAGCGCCTGCGGCAGGCTGATCACCGCCCCGTTCTCGTCCGGATACGCCGTCACCCACCGGTTGGGCGACACCTGCCGGCTGAAGTCCTTCGCCCCGTTTGTCCGTCCGTACGTGACGCTCGTCCAGAAGAACGTGTCCGTCACCGGGTCCCTCTGCGCGCCCGTCTCCTCGTCCTCGCCCGTCGCCCGCACTGCCGCCCGCAGGTGGCCGATGATGTTGCCCATCACCTCCTCGACGTCCTGCTGGTCTGTTCCCGTCACGCTGCTGTCGTTCAGCGCCCGCTCAATCTTCTCCTCCGTCGTCGGCTGCTCGCTTCCAAACGGACGCGTTGGCGGCGGATCAAACACCGTCTTCAGCCCGCTTGTGCTGCTCTCAATCTCCTTCACCTCTGTGACAGGCGCCCTTGCGCCGTCCTTGCTGCTGCTGCTGCTGCTGCTGTCGTTGCCATCCTCAATCTCGGCCGTGGCCTGGTCTTCCGAACTGCATCTGGCGTAGCTCACCGTCTGCCCCGCATCATCCTGGTGGTTCACCAGCGTCTGCGAACTGCGAGAGCTGGTCGTTTCTGCAGCGTCAACGTCCGAAACCGCAGTCACATGAACCTTTGCAGTCGACTGCCCAGTACGTGGTGGTACTGGTGGAGGCGGTGCGTGGCGCATGGGCAGCGGAGGTGCTGACGTCGATGCTGATGCTGATGCTGATGCTGATATTGATGCTGGTGCTGGTGATGATTTCCCGTTGCTGCCATCCATGTCAAATGAAAACGGTAGGTCGGCCTGGTCTTTAGCTAGGATCTTTGCCCCATCAGCCTCGAGCTGGCTCGAATTCTTGAGTGCTGCGAGTGCCAGCCTCTGGGGTGGCTTCAGCGCTGTTTGATTGCTCGTAAGCAGCTCCGTGAACAAAGCGGAGAGCTCAAAGGCAACTGCGTCAGGACGTTGTTAGCGGAAGAATCGTCTAGAGTCTTAAAACTTCGGAAGGAACATTGTCGTCATCACCCTCCCGTACTCACATTGCCGCCCAGCAAAAGCATCCGCTTTGTCCAGCCTCGTCGATCCGGGGTCGATGCGTCGGTGCTCGAGATTCTCTTCCGTCATGTCCAGGCCCCAGTCTTGCCAGTTTAGCACGATTTCTCGGATTGGCTTCACCGTGAAGAAGTACTGGAGAATGCTGTTGAGGTAACACGTATTTCTGATGTTCTGTAGCCCGACTGGAACGCTGAGGTTGGCAGCCGGTCGGCTGTCTAGAATTGTGGCAATGTCCATACGGCTGTCATGGGGGCTACTGTCGAACTGATAACTCTGGCCATGTCCGGCCATAATTATCGAAGCCGCCTGCAGCAGAGAAGCGTTGTTATTGCGAGCTACGCCGACGGCCCGGAGCGCCGTCGCAATGAGTGCGTAGTCTTTCTCTCCAGACTATCACCTGTCAGCTTCTGTCTGCAGTCATTAAACCTCCTATAAACTTACGTTGCTTGAGTACTCGGCGATATTAACAATGTACTCTGTCTCCGTGTCGTTTTGGACACCCAGGTACTCGAGGGCCTCTTCGAGACTCATGGATTCGACCGCCCGCTCCTGCAGTCGCTTGCTGCCCGTATTGCGGGCGATGAGAAGTAGCTTCTCTCGGTACGAAGACCGCTGTGACGGGTAAGAATCGCAGAGCGACTCAAACTTTCCCAGGACTTCGTCATCAGTCCTCTGGTCCGGCTGCAGGCCAAAGTAGATGTAGGCCCTGTTCACGGCTTCATCTTCGCTGCTGGAGAAGCCATGCGACGAGACAGGCAGCATCTCCTTAAGAGACTCTTCTGTAGCCCGTCGAATCTCGTCCTCCTCTTCAAACGACTCGGGAGGCTGTGCCGTATGCATGGAGTCAAAGGACTGGACCCTCATCTCCAGATCCTCGTTGTTGCGGCCACGCGTGAGCCGCTGCAGGGCGCCAAAGAAGGCAGACTCCTTGGACGGGTCCGCCTGGCGCTGGCATGTAAAGGCATACCAGAAATACGACTCGCTCATGTCGGGCATGATGCCCAGAATGTCGTAGTCTGCGGATGCGTACTGGCCATGCAGCTGCCGCGATGTGGTGTACTTTTCAATGTCAAGGGCGGACATGATAAAGTTGATGGCCGTGTTTGGCTTCAGATTCTCGCTGTCCTTGCCGAGGATGGTCTCGACCTCGCTCTTGATATCCTGGTAAAAGGCCAGCTTCGAGCCGGGACGCGTCGGCCGCATAATTTCTGGCGTGGGCACCCTCCACAGGCGGTTCTCGCCATCGACGACCTCTGTGAACTCGAGGAACGTGAATAGCTCCGCGGCATCGGGCCCGTCGCCGAAATGGACAAAGAACTTCTTGTTCCGCTGGGAGATCCGCTTCTCGGGCCTGCCGTCCGCGGCTGCGCCGTCCTCATTCCCCTTGACGATGTCTTGCAGGTAGATTCTGAGATAGTAGAGGGCGTTGGGCGGAGCCGTGGCGACGTCGGCAAAGCGGTCCGGCTCTGCCTTCTTAGCCTCTCGCAGGCGCCTGTTTATGCGGTCGTTGTCGGTCAGGAAGCTGAGGAAGTGCTGGTTCAGGCGGGGCTCCGACACCTCGACAGTCACTCGGTAGCCACACTGGCTGGCAGAGCAGATGTACTTTGAACGGCCCCATAGCGGGTAGTACTTCTTGTTGATGAGTCCCCGGGTGTCGTCTTCGATGGGGGTGAATACCAGGTGATGGTAAGGGTCGCGGAAGTTGCTGTGGTTCATACCACACGACGTCTCGGAGTTGCGTTCAATGTAGAAAGTGAAGTGATAGCGGCAGTTCTGGCAGACACACGAGTAGATCTCATTGTACTCTCTGCCATCGGCGCCCGGGGCTGTTCCACCTGTGCCTGTCGAGACGTCATCGGCGCCCGACATGTGACCACCCTCGCTGCATTGGTGGCCCTTCACTAGCAGCTCATGCCGCACGACTGGAGGGCTGTCTGCATCATAAAAGCTGTCGCCAGCAGCCGAAGAGATGGCCCTCCTAACCTCCTGGCTGGCGCAACCGACGTCAAGATAGAGTGGCGCCGAGTCCTGCAGGTTTCCTGATATGAAATCCTCCAGCCACTTTGGTGCCAGGCGGCCTGCATAAAGGTCAGTCCGTATGAGTGCTGCAAGGCAAAGATAATGTAAGCTTGACACCACGTACCAGGCCGGCCAACTCTGCGGTGACTGGACTCCTCAATGGTTGGCAGGAGGCTCTGAGAGCGGGTGCCTGGGTAAGGAGGCGGTGGATTCATCACTCGTCTGAGCCGTCTACTCGTAGGTCTCTAGTCAGCACGAGCACGAAACTCGAATGCAAATGTGGTGAGATGGTGTGGTGTGGCGGTTTGCCTACACAAAAAAGCAGGAGAATGCGGGGGAGGTAAAAATGCAGTCTATTTTTAGGAGGGGAAAACAGAGGGCAGAAGATGAGATCGTTCCCTTTCTTCTGGGCTCAAGCTCTGGCACAAAGGAACTGCTTACCGTTCTGAACGGCAAGGCTCACCTGTTCTAGAGGGGTGTCCTTTACCGGAGTGACGCCGAGCTGCAGCACTGTGGCCCGATGAGCAGCCGTGCTGTCACGTCTAGAGTCACTGCAAACAGAAGTAGTTACGGGGCTCAATAGAGCTAACGCAGCTGGAATAGACCTGTTGTTGCCGTACCGCTGGGGATGTAGCCTGACCACAGCTTTGGCTGCTCTCTAGCTGAACAGACAATAGCGATGCAAGACGTAGGATTGGTGAAAAAAAAAGAATAGAAAACCACCAATGTGTTCACTGTTTTTTTGCAGCCGTTTCAGGGAGAAGCTACCCGCACAAATAGCGTGCTGAATTTGTCCGATGGCTTGGTGGCGTGTGCTGCAGATTCGGGTCGGTATGCTGCTCTGCTCTTTTATACCGCACAGCTCTGTGGATGTTCGTGCAGGCTGATATTCCAGACGGTATGGAGGTGACGCAGCCTTGCCGCCACAACTTCATCAGACTTGCAAGGCCCTTTATGTTGCCGCCTACCTGATGCGCAGGCAGCCAAGAACAAGGTGGCGTCCGGCGGCAAGAGCTAAGGTGACTAATCACTCACGTGACACACGACATACTGGTGAGACCCAGGGGACCAATCAGCGGCCGTTTGAATCAATTGGAGAGCCAAATCGCCGAACTTTCCCATCCATTTTCGTTTTCCTCCTCTCCCCTCCACTTTCAGGCCTTGGAACCGAGGGAACCATCAACCACAGCAATTTCCCCCCTCCGACCCGCCCAAAAGCACGAAAATCTGCATCGGGGCAACCATGGCGGGAGACGACACGTATCATCCGGAGGACGCCATCAAGGCGGGTGCCAAGGGCACTCTCGTCGTGGGCACTGCCGGTCTGTTTCTGTCGGCAATCCAGAACTCGCTGCAGAAGCGGAACGTCGGCGCCTGGGGCGTGTTCACACGGAGTGGCGGCACGGTGGCATCATTTGGTGGGTTTTCCTGAGCTATCAGCAGGCGACGGACTACTCTCTCTTTCTCAAAGATAGCTTTCGTTTCCTGTGCTGACCGCCCGCAGCCGCCGTGGGTGGTGTGTTTGAGTTTTCGCGGGTTGCCATGGCCAACCTGCGCGAGAAGAACGACGTCTACAATACTGCCGTGAGCGGGTTCTTGGCGGGATCCGTGTTTGGACTGGCGTGTAAGTTGAAAATTTTTTCCTGCTATATATTTAATCTCGTTTTTGTTCTCCCTCTTTCTCCTGTTTTTTCCCTCTTTTTTTCCAGACTTTGCGCAACTGACTGACACGCATCAGCGGGCAAGCTCCCCCGGATAATCGGGATGGGCGCGTTCACCGCCGCCGTCCTTGCCGTCTTCGACTTCACAGGCGGCTCGCTGCGCGGCTGGTCTGACGAGAAGGCGGAGGACGGGTATACGTACAAAGAGTACCTGCGGAAGAACCGGAGGCGGCCGGCAGAAGAGACGTTTGCGGAGCTCGGAGACGGACGTGCTGGCAGTAAGTGCAACACAGCTTTACTTTTTGTTGTCTTGAGCCGAAATTTTGCGGTCAATGAACCACCTGGCGTCGTGCTTACCTCGTTTAGTGATCCACTCGCCCGAATATGAGACACTGCGCGTTCAGCGGATCAAGGAGAAGTACGGCATCGATATCAAGACTGTCTCTGCCGACCCGAACGCGTGAGCGTGAGGCGGCGGAGGCGGCGACGAGCGCTGCGGCAACAGACGCGACAGTTGGCGAAGAGACGAAGCTGTACATTTACCCGAGAAACGGCAACGGCATAGGCCAGAGCGCCACCAATTACCGAGGACGGGACACAGGAGTAGATTTCGCGCCCTTTCTGTGAGACATACAACACTCACAATACACTACCCCACAACTATACTCCTTTAGCTTTTGTATATATGCGTTTGGCCCAGGAAGACAGCAAATGTCTATCTCTTTTTGCTTGCCTGCTGGGCCTTCTTTCTCAGCTGGAAGATGTCACGTGACACTGGACAGCGACATCACCAGTGTTTTTTACGGTATGTTTTACCCTTCTCTTTCTCTCTCCTCTCCTTTCCCCCTTTCTTCCTGCCGAGTTTTCCTCCCGCAATATGATGATACCTAGCTTTCAGAGGCTGTTTATGAATTGGCTCATCGCCAGCATGTTTATACAAAACCATAAACATTGTTCTATATCTGATGCGCACTCAAAAAACTCGTTTTCGTTATGGTCACACGTTTGAGCCGCTCTTGGATAAAACCTTTGCTAACGGGCTTTGCAGTGCATCTCACATAGTGTTGGCCCTCTAGCCACATTAAATATGAATTATTATCTCTAAAGCGAAAGCTCCCTTGTAACATCCTATTGTAGACTGACCCATAACATTTGTTGCATCCCTCCATTTGGCGCTGCACGAACGAGACAAACTAAATCCGAATAAATCCAAGAAAAATCATCTTCACAGCGCCTTGATCGATTGGAAAAACGGATTCTGTAGCAGCTTCTCGTCCCCAGCCACTAGCTCCCTAAGCTTGGCAACCATGTCTTCCTTGCTCAGCGACGACGACCCATCGTTGCTGCTGCTCTGTACCTGCTCCTTCCATTGCACCAGCACGTTCTTCAGCAGCGCGCTGCCTTCCTCCACGTCCTCCTTGCTGTACTGCGTTCCAAGTAGCGACGTCTCGTCGTGCTTTGTCGAGAAGTCCTCCAGCTCGTCGGCCTTCCGCTTGGCCATGCGAACCACCTTGTCCGGGAACCGCACCAGCTCGGCTACGTGGATGCCGAAGCTCTGATCACAGACGCCTGGCTCTACCTTGTAGAGCAGTGTGACCTCGCGCTTCTCGTCCTTTTTGGCTGCTTCCTCGCTGCTGCCCGTGCCGCTGATGTGCGCAGTGACGTGCATGTTGGTTACTTGTGGGTAGCGGTCGGCCAGGGCGGTCAGCTCGTGGAAGTGTGTGGCAAACAGGGCGAAGCAGCCGATCTCGCGCACAATGTGTTCGGAGATAGCCCAGGCGAGGCCGAAGCCGTCGTAGGTCGAGGTGCCGCGGCCGAGCTCGTCGATGATGATGAGCGACTCGGCCGTAGCCGACTTAAGGATGTTTGCGGTCTCGAGCATCTCGGCCATGAAAGTAGAGACACCCTTGAGCTGCGAGTCGCTGGCGCCCACACGCGCCAGGATGGAATCGAACAGCGTCAACTCGGCCTCCGCGCACGGCACAAAACAGCCGATCTGTGCCATCAGCGCGATGACGCCGATCTGGCGAATATACGTCGATTTACCGCCCATGTTGGGTCCCGTGATGATGAGGAAGGCGGACGACTCTCGGTCTAGCGTCACGTCGTTGGTGATGAATTGCACGTCGTCCTGCATCTCTAAACAAGGGTGGCGCGCCTCGCGCAGCACCGTGCGGCCTTCGCCGCGTGCGTGGATCTTTGGCCGAACGTAGGCTATGGGCGCATGCACGGAGCAGTGTGCTAGCGATACGATCACGTCTAGGTGGCCCAGCACGCCTGCCAGCCGCTCGAGCACGGGGCAGTAGGACGCCGCCACCCCGACCACCTCGCTCACGAGGCTGCTTTGCGTGCGGTCGTAGTTGTGTGACAGCTGGTCGAACTCGCGGCGAAGCGCCTGCAGCGCCTTCGTCGTGAAGTACACACCGTTCTTTTGCGTTGAGCACTCCTGGTATTGCGCGTGGTTGCGGATGCAGCCGGCCTCGGTGCGCGTTAGCCGCATGCACCACCCGTGCACTTTGTGGTTCTCGAGGAAGATCTTTTTGTCGCGCTCCTGGTGCAGGTCCCGAGCGGCCTCGGCAAATTCGCGGTCCATGTCGAGGCGCAGCCGGTCCAGCTTCCTCCGGATAATGCGCAGGCTGTCGTCGAACTCGGGCTTGATGATAAACTCGTGGTTGTCCAGCGCGTCGAGATCTACAGTCGTTTCCACCATCTCCTGCAGCTTGGCCAAGCTGTCTGACAGCGTGCGGAGCTGTGTCGTGTAGGCAGCGTCCAGCGGCACGCGGTACGCCTCGTCCATGACGGCCTCGAGCGTGCCAAGGAAGCCCGGTAGGCGGATAACCACCTGGTACGCACGCACGACATCCTCTAGGTTGGCCTTGTTGCGCTGGAAGCGCTTGGCCAGACGATACAAATCTGGCACGGAGCGCAGGTGGTCTTCCTGCATGGTCTGGCGCAGCTCGGTGTCGTTGACAAAGGCTTCCACCAGTTGCTGGCGCTGCTCGATCTCAGTCTTGTTCATCAGCGGCTGCTTGAGCCACTGCGACAACAGCCGGCCGCCCAATGGGGTCTTGCAGTGGTTGAGCAGGCCAAACAGGCTCATGGTCTTGGAGCCGTCGCGGGAGCCCGGCATCAGATTCAGGGCCTTGACGGCGGCGGCATCCAGCTTCATGAACTGTGAAAGATCATGCTGGTACAGCTGATACTGGCCAAAGTTGGACGGATCGTGCAGGACGCCAAGGTACTTGATGAGGGCGGCGGCAGAGCCCAGCGCCAGCTTCAGATCAGACTGGGGTAGCACCAGGGTTGCGCGTTCATCCTTTAGTAGCCGGGCAAGGTCCTGCTCGATGTCTTTGGTGGCGAAGTCGGCTAGTGTTCGCTCAGCGATGGCCACGCCACAATTGTCGATGATCTGCTTGAGCTTGGCAAGCTCCGGATCCTTGACGCGGCCGTCTTGGCCGAGTCGTTCAGTCTGGACGATGCACTCGCGCACGCCGAGCTGGATCAGCAGGGCTTCGAAGTTGGAGTACAGGTCGTTGTCGAGGAACTCGCTGACGCCCAGTTCGCGAACGGTGGCATCGGCGAAGCAGACACCCACGGTGCGTCCCTCGTTGGCCTTTGCTGAGATTTTCACAGCCAGAATCATGGGCGCGTTGTCAAACTGGCCCAGCTCATCCTCAACGTCCTGGAGATTTCCAGGAGAGGCCTGCTTTGCGATCTTCCAGTTCATGCGACCACCAGGGCTGGCCCAGATCTCAACACGCTTGCCCAGCTTGAAGAGAGCCTCTCGAAGGAATTGTCGGAACACGGTTACGGTCATTGTCACGGAGGGAAGACCAGTGTGGTCGTTCCGGCCCAGTTGCCGCACAACCGATGTAGTTTTGTAGACCTGTTGCCCATAGTTCAGAGTCAGCAGCTGTCCACTCGGCGTTTGGCTTATGAGCCGGGTGAATACAGGAAAGATGGCTACTAACCGTCCGAGCAATAAAGTTTGCGTTGTCTCCATGAGCTGTATACCAGTCTCCTCTGTCAAATATCCGGATTGTGGCATTGTCGACATATGAGAGGGACTTAAAGAAACGGATGAAGCCATGTTCATCATCAACCTGGGAGAAGCTGTCAGTCTTTGATCTCCGTGATATGCTGGGCGGAACAGGACGAAGAGGCTGCTTGCCTTCAGTTCGGGTCGAGAAGACATTATGGCGGTGAAATAGCAGAAAAACAAACGTGGGAGAAAATGCAGGGGGGTTTGAACAGTTAAAGTTCTGCACAGGGTTCTCCGCGCTTGTTCGTGCCTTCGTTATAAGTGTGTTCTGCTCTGCTCGTGGAGATGCTCCTTCTGCAGAGACGCGTCACAAGGCAATTAACGCGAAGGGCGCGACTTGGGGTGAAGGGGCACTAACGCAGGCAGGAACGGACCCGTCAATTGGACAACGGATGTTTGAAGATTCTAGCCTCGATTTGCCCCACTTTAAAAAAACCAGAGAGCCAATGCTGTAGCGAAATACGTTTCTGCCAGTCGCTTTGCGAGTCAATCAGCGGCAAAGAAGGCGAGATGGAGGACACAGACGAATTTCCGCGGATGTCTGGGGCATTAGAGCCTCAAAATGGTCCTAGAGAGCTGGTAAATGGAAGCTCTGAGGTGGATAACGGGAATGCCGGCTTCTTGCAGGTGGCAAGCGACAGCAAAAACCTCTCGAGGTCGCCGTCCTTCCTCAACGACGTACAGATGCACGAAGGTGGCGACAATGAGGTGAGCAGCGGAGCTGAAGATACAATCACAGCTGCCGGGGCCCCGTCTGCGGTGGCCCCAGCTGCAGTGGCCACGCCGCCGGATACGCTGCCGGCTCTGCCGCTGTCGAAGAACGGGCAGAAGAAGCTCAAGCGGCAGCAGAAGTGGGAGGACGGGCGCGAGGACCGCAAGCGTCGGCGGAAGGAGAAGCGGCTTCAAAAGCAGGCACAGAGGCGGGCGGCCAAGGCAGAGGGTGTGCCAGGCGCAACGGGCGAGGCTGAAAGCGAGGCGACGGTGTCGGCGCCGGTTAAAGAGCGGGTGCTCGTGCCGGTCAGCCTGATCTTTGACTGCGCATTTGAGTCGTACATGCGGGAGACAGAGCTCATCTCGCTGTCGGGCCAGATAACGCGGTCCTATGCGGCCAACCGGATGGCGACACGGCAGGCGCGCATCTTTGTAAGCTCGTGGCAGGGCAAATTGCGGACGCGCTACGAGACGCTGCTAGCAAACCAGCACAAGCGGTGGCAGAACGCCTTCTTTCTCGAGGGGGATTTCTTGGCAGCCGGACGGCAGGCCGAGGAGATCATGCGGGGGGAAGGCGGCGGCGTGGTAGTGGACGTGCTGGGTGGCGAGGAAGGGAAGCCGGAGATAACAGAAGCGACACAAGCGACACAGGTGACAGAAGCAGCACAAGCCTCTGGAGAAGGCAGCACGACAAGCCTGAACTCGGTGGTCTACCTGACGTCGGACTCGCCCCACACTCTGATGAAGCTAGAGCCATATACGAGCTATGTGATCGGCGGCATCGTCGACAAGAACCGCGAGAAGGGTCTCTGCTATGGGCGTGCGCAGGAGCACGGCGTGCGTACGGCCAAGCTGCCGATCGGTGACTACATGGTTATGGCCAGCCGGAAGGTGCTGACGACAAACCACGTAGTGGAGATCATGCTGAAGTGGCTGGAGACGGGCGACTGGGCGATGGCGTTTGAGCACGTGATGCCGAAGCGCAAGGGTGGCCGTCTACGGGGGCCAGAGGCTGGCAAGGATGGGTCGGGGGGGAATAATGACGAGGACGGGAGTGATGGCGACGACAGCGGCGACGAGGATCAAGGCGAGGATCAAGGCGAGGATGGCAATGAGGTGAGCCATGCCATCGCGAGCAAGGAAGCTCAGACGACAACTACGGCAGCAGAGGCATAGCGGTGAGGAGAGAGCCACGAGTCCTGCGGATGTTTCTAAAAACGGAATCGGAATCGGAATGTGATCCGCGGGCTAGCCACGAGCTGGACGACGAGACGCGAGTGAACAATACCCGGCGCTGCCAAACGGCGCGGGCTCTCATCTCTCATGATCAGCGTTTGGGAGAAGCTGCAAATAGCAAATATGAGCGCTGACAAAGCAGTCCAATAGAGCGTCCCATGTAATATCTTGTTGTATCTTACAAGCCCACATGCACTACTAGAAGCAAAAGCCAAAAAATTGAGAAAAAAAAACAATGATCAAAGCGAAGAAAGCAGCCGTCCATTATGTGATCGTGAGCAAAATCGTCGTAAAATAACATGCCTCATTTCAGCTGCCAATAACAATATAAAATCAAGGGAAAGCCTAGGAGCTTCCGGCCTATTTAGAAATCTAGGCCCTGACCTTCCTCTCGCTCCCGCTTGACCTTGACGTCGTTCTCGTCCCTTATCAGAGCCAGCACGAAAGTGCGGAACTGCTCAATGTAGGGGCGCAGGCTTGTCTTCTCCCAGTCCTGCACGGGTTTTGCGGCAGCGCTGTCGTCTTGTTTGCTACCGCTCCCGGCGGCCGGCTTCCACTCGTCTATCTCCTGCAGGAGCTCCTGGACGGTAGGGACGGCGAGAGGGTCAAACTGGTGGAGGCGGCGGGTGTCGATAGGCACGCAGACGCGGCCGGTGCCGGGATGGACGACAAAGGGACTCTTGAGCAGATGGTTGAGCTTTTTGCTGACCTCGATGTCGAGGCGCGGGTAGGTGTACTCAAGCACGACGTCCTGCTTGGCCTCGAGCAGGGCCTTGGCGTCGAGGGCCTTGCTGGCGCCGGTCTTGGCGACGGCGTCGATGTCTGCCCACTTGGCGGCCGAGGAGCGGCCGGGAGCGGAGTCCCACTTGCGGCGCAGGGCCTCGTTGAGGGTGCGGTCAGGCAGCAGCTGCAGCAGCTTCTCGGCGCGCTCGCGTGTGTCCCAGGGGTCCTGGTCGCGCAGCACGTCTTCTTGGAAGTGCGGTGCCAGCAGGCGCAGGCTGCGGGCCAGGTGCGGGTGCAGCGGCCGGCGCACGCTGACCTTCTTGCCGCCCTGGGCGCCGCCGCGGACGACCTCGAGGTAGCCGGCAATGGCCCGGCGCTTCTGGTCGTCCAGCGACCGAGCCCGGCGGTCGCACACCCACGCGTGGGCGCCGCGGCGGCCCGAGTACACCCACAGCACGTGCTGGAAGCCAAAGTCGTCCCGCAGGGCGGCGTCGACGACCTCGATGGCCATCGTGATGAACTGCCAGCAGCGCTGGCAGATGTTGGCCTTGTCGCAGCACGTGCGCACGTCGTCGTAGTCTGTCAGGTCGATATCGAAGCACAGCTCCTTGGACAGCGGCCGAAACGCGCTCGTGTTGCTCAGCGACTTGCGGTCCCGCGGGTTTGTCGTGTACACGGGGCCAATCTCGAATCGCGATGGCATCAGCCGTAGCACATCTTTGCGGAGGCTGTTTTTTGGGCTGGTCAGCTTTGGTCTGTTGTTGTCTGCTTTCTGTCTTCTGTCTTTTGTCTTCTTCTCTTCTTTTCCTGACTTCTTGGCGCCTCTTGTCTAGTGCTTCCAACCAGTTAACTTACAGCTCAGATGAAGGAAACGACTGGTACCGCAGATATGCGTCGTTGGACAGCGTAAATGCAAACTCGCGGTGTCCAAAGTCGTTGGTCGGTGTCGGGCTGTGGTTGAGCCACTGGAACAGATACCGCCATGGAAACAGCCGCTGGTAGAAGCTGCGCATCACCTCAGGGTCTGACGCTTTGAGCGATGCCAAGTCCGCTGGGGAGTCGGCCGTCTTCTGCTCGCCGTTTTGTGGAAGCGAGCTGGGAAACTCCTGGTCGTCGTCGTCATCGTCATCCGCAAACAGGTCGTTCAGGTCAGCCTCGGTGGGCTCCTTCTTCACAGCTGTAGCCTCACTGCTGCCTGCCACTACCACATCTGCTGCTGTCACTTCTGCCGCCGCCGTGTCCTCCATGTCCACATCTTCGCCCACAGTAGCAGCAGCAGCCACTGGTGCCGAGCCGGATTGCTCACCGACCGCGATGCCGTCAACCGGCGGCACCTGCTCCTCGGCCATGGCGACGGTGTCGTCGTTCTGGGACTTCTCTGACGTAACCGAGTGCGGCATTGCTCAAAAGAGGGGTTCTAGAAGGGTGTCGTGCTCTTGCAAGCCGTCAGCGGGGTGGTGCAGAACAAATATCGACAATATTCGCGACAAATAACACCCCCGAACGCGTCCTCAACGCGTTAAGCAGCTTCTGCCAAAGAGCCAATCATGACACGGACACAGCCGAAGTGGGCCCAACAGAAGCTGCGACTGCCATGCGGTGCTTTGTGTCTTTATCTCGTACAGTGCTCCACTGTGTCTCCCGCGTGCTGTGAGATAGCGGCTTCGAATGACTAATTAGTGGGCTGTGCCCGCCCGTTGGCAGCAGTACGAATACGACTACGACTATCGGAAAAGCTTCGGCAGCACTAACGGCCTTGTCGTCATACTATCATGAGAGTAGCCCATACAGTCCACTGCAACCCGACAACAGCTCACATAAACGGGCTGCTCCCACTCGCAAATAAGTAGCAGCCACCGTCCTAGCCAAGGACAGAGACCAGACAAAAGATAAAGGCAATCCCGCGATGTGAGGGACCCAATCCGCAGTATCAACTGGCAGCTGTTGCCCCTATTCATCCACGAATAATATCCACATCTTCTCGGGCTCGTGAGCTCGTGAGCTCTATCGCTCTATCGCTTTATCGCTGTATCGTCCAACTGACACCTGGCATCCGCTCATTGCCCTCCTCGCTCTCTCTGCCTTGTTCCCATCCTATCTGCACATCTCTTTTTTTGCTCGCAATCATGTCTCCCCTCCGTCTTCTCATCGAGGACGGGAAGTTCAGAGATCCCCAAGGCCGACAGGTAGTGCTGCGCGGCATCAACGTCGCCGGCGATGCCAAGTACCCCAGCACACCCAACCTCCCGTCACATATCGTCGACGAATTCTACGATGGCGACAACATCAACTTCCACAAGCGGCCCTTCCCCAAGGAGGACGCCCACCTGCACTTCTCGCGGTTAAAACGCATGGGGTACAACACTATCCGCTATGTCTTCACCTGGGAGGCCATTGAGGCTGCCGGCCCGGGAAAATATGACGAGGAGTGGATCCAGCACACCGTCGACACTCTGCGTGTGGCCAAGCAGTACGGCTTCTACGTGTTTATGGATCCCCACCAGGACGTGGTACGTCAGGCTTGCAGGGCTGCTTTTGTTTTCCCTATCACCTCGCATCACCCTTTGGCCTTTGTTTCCAGCTGCCCTTTTTTGCTAACACTGCCTTCTCAATCCAGTGGTCCCGATTCTGCGGAGGCTCCGGAGCTCCCATGTGGACGCTATATGCCAGCGGGCTCAACCCGCAGAGCTTTTCGTCGACCGAGGCGGCCATCGTGCACAACACATACCCTGACACCAACGACTTTCCCAAGATGATCTGGTCGACCAACTATTACCGACTGGCGGCGGCGACCATGTTCGCGCTGTTCTTTGGCGGCCGTGACTTTGCGCCCAAATGTATCATCGACGGCAAGAATATCCAGGACTACCTGCAGGAGCACTTTATAGAGTCGATTGCGCACCTGGCGCGGCGGATCCGCGAGGCGGGCGACATTGAGAACGATGTGGTCTTTGGCTGGGAGAGCCTCAACGAGCCCAACAAGGGCCTGATCGGGTACCAGGATCTGAGCGTGATCCCCAAGGATCAGAATCTCAAGAAGGGCACGTGCCCGACCATGTGGCAGGCGATGCTGACCGGGTCTGGGCGGGCGTGCGAAGTCGACGTGTGGGAGATGGCCGGCCTGGGCCCGGTCAAGTCGGGCCACACGCTGATCGACCCGCACGACGAGCAGGCCTGGCTGCCGGCAGACTACGACGACTCGCGCTACGGCTATAAGCGCGATCCGGGATGGCGGCTGGGCGAGTGCATCTGGGCGCAGCACGGAGTCTGGGACCCGGCCAAGGACGAGCTGCTGCGCAAGGACTACTTTGCCCGGAATCCGCGCACCGGCGAGACCATCGACCACCCCTGCTTTGCTGACACGTACTTTATGGAGTTCTTCCGCCGCTACCGCGACGTCGTCCGCTCGTACCACGAGGACGCCATATTGCTGCTGCAGGGCCCCACGATGGAGCTGCCGCCGCTGATCAAGGGCACTGCCGACGACGAGGAGCGGCTGGTGTACGCGCCGCACTTTTACGATGGCATCACGCTCATGACCAAGAAGTGGAACCGCACCTGGAACGTCGACGTGGTGGGCGTCCTGCGCGGCCGCTACCTGCATCCGGCCTTTGCCATCCGCATCGGCGAGACGGCCATCCGCAACTGCTTCCGCGACCAGCTGGCCACGCTGCGCCAGGAGGGCCTCGACCGCGTCGGCAACCACCCCTGCATCCTGACCGAGTTTGGCATCCCCTACGACATGGACGACAAGCATGCCTACAAGACCGGCGACTACTCCAGCCAGTCTGCGGCCATGGACGCCAACCACTATGCCGTCGAGGGCTCGCTGATGGAGGGTTATACGTTGTGGCTGTACATGACCGAGGTATGTTTGGCGTCGGGGGTTATGTGGATTTTGTAGATCTGCATATTTACGGATTGTGTTTACGCGTGCTGTTCATTGGCTAACGAGAGACCTAGAATGACCACGAGAGGGGCGACCTGTGGAACGGCGAGGACCTGTCGATAGTGTCGCTGGACGACAACCACCTGCCGCACGCTCGCCTGCCGCTGTCGTCTGCCCACAGTGCGTCGTCGCCCAGCCTGCGGCGTGTCGTCACTGCGGCATCAACGCCGGCGGGACCGCGGCGCATAGCTTCCCGGCCGGCGGCGGTGGCGTCCAAGCTGGATGGGTCCGACTCGACCGACGAGTCTAGCTCGACGACGACGGGTACAGGCGAGCCCACGCCCGAGCCCGCGCCCGTGCCCGCGGCACATATAAGCCTGGACGGCGACAGCTCTGGGGCGGTGACGCCAGGCAACCTGAAGCAGGTGCTGTCGCGGCCGTCCATCTCGTCGACGCCCAACAGCAACGTGCCGGAGCTGACAAACACGCCGGGACTCCGCGCTGCCGAGGCGTACGTGCGGCCATCCCCCATCACGGTGGCCGGCACCATTGTCAAGTACGGGTTTGACCTGCGGCGGTGCGAGTTTGCGCTGACGCTGGATGGCGGGGCCGGGCTGTGTGCGGACGGCACCGCGGACGGCATCGCGGACACGCCGCATCACGCGGACAAGGCGACGATGGACACGGTGGAGGAGGACCTGCTGCCGGTGCCGACGACGATCCTGCTGCCAGAATTTCACTTCCCCGAGGAGAGCATCGAGGTCGATGTCAGCTCGGGCAAGTGGGAGGTGGCATGGGACGAAGAGGAGACGGAGCTGGCCCAGAAGCTGCGGTGGTGGCACGGACCGGGCGAGCAGACGGTGCGGGTGACGGGACTCGTGCGGAAGCACAACTACGTAGAGGGAGTCTCGAGCGAGGACGGCTACTACGACCAGATGTCGAGCTATCTTAGCAGCTGTTCAGTGATGTAGGGGAGGGGAGGAGAGGGGAGGAGAGACAAGGACGAAGACTTGGACTGGAAGACCGTCATCCTGGCTAGCATGTCGGCCCTGCGTAGAGGTTCGTGTGGGAGGCACGGCGTATTTTCTGATTTCTGATTTGATTTCCGACTTCTTTCTTCTTTCACCCAAGACATAGACACTAAATCGACCAGCCGCACAATCCATCTCTAACGGGTCGAAAAAAAAGAAAAAAAAAGTGACGTCACGTGCGCAACTGTCAATCTCTCGCAAGTCACTACACAGTATTAGTGCTCTTTTCCAGCTCCTTTAAAAAAAAACTGCTTGTTTCCCCTTCCTTCTGCTCCCTTTTTTCTTATTCCTGCTAGACAGCCCACTTCTTTTTTGTTTTATTTTCCACCAGGGCGCTTCGCAGGCCAGTCAGATGCACCGGAGATGTCCACGATCGGGTATTCTTCTGGATTTGTGCAGTGTCTCTGCTGCTCACCTGCAGCAGCACTAACGCACCCGGCAGTGGGCCCCATTGGCGACCAACGCTTGACCCGTCCGCATTGGCCAGAGAGGCCCATGTGAGACACGGCAGGATAGTGGGTACGTGGGCGGTCAGACGAGACAGGTCCTCAGTATGAAATACGACGTAGAGACAGAGAGAAGAGAGAAAAGAGAAAAGAGAAAAGAGAAAAAAAGAGAGGGGAAAAAAGGACGAGAATAATGTTCCGTGCTGGGAGACAGATTATGGGAAGCGTGACACTGCGCCCGAATGGCCTAAAGTGCCTGTCGCATCTCTGTGCGCCATAGTCGTAAGATCCTCTCTTTTTCTTGTTCGTACGCTATAGAATGCAATGCTGCTCTGCTGGAAGCAGCTTGATGATAATCTGGATATCCCACCCTCACTCCTTTTACATAATCGGTCGCCGCACTGCATCCTCCATTCTGCAGGACCAGGAACCCCCTCCTGTGTCCCCGTTACACGCCAGATACGAGGACATGTGTCGCCTAGACAGCCGTGGGCAGCCCCAGCTCTGCGTCTTACAGGGCGGCAGTGACGCCTGGTTGGCTGGCGATCCTGCCCGAATCGAGATAGCGCTCTTTCCCTACCGGGTTCCTCCTCCGGCGCTCTTACCCTCCCCCAGATGCGCGCTAAAGGCCGCCGTTTCGTCGTGTCGTCTTTTTGGGGGGGCTATCTCTCCCGTCTGTGTCTGTATCCTCTTTCACCCTCTTCTCCCCCCCTGGCAGAGAGAGCAGAGAGATACACCACACCCCTGGCCTCTTTCTTTTCTTCCTCCACCACTCCCGCGACAAACTTGTCTCGCCCCACCGCTCCACCTGTCGACCTGTGGTAGTGCTCTCTCTCTCTTTCTACTCTCTCTCTTTCTCTCCATTTTTCTCTCCTCTCGTATTCCTTTTGTCTCTTTGTTACTTGCTGTCTGGCTGCTACTATCTGATTTCCCCAAGACGGCAGAAACCACTCTGAACGGTCTCAAACGAAAAACGACCACTTCAGCCTCGCTCCGATCACTGCCCTCAGCGCTCGATCTCGTTTCTCACCTCCAATCCTCACCTACCGGGGCGCACTATTCCCTCGCCTGTCCCGCCCCAAGCAGCATGCTATCGCCTTGCTGATTGCCGCCAGTTCAGAGCGCTGCTGCGCTGCGAACACGAGCGTCTCGTCCCAACTTCCTTCTCTTCCTTCTTTCACCAGCACATCTGCCTCTCTCGTGGCAAACCCCCCCATTCTTTCGCCACGCCGCCCTTCTCCAGCTGTGCTTTTCTCACCCTCATGAACACACGCACACCGTCCGACCAAGCAGCCGCCCAACTCTGCATCCAGGCCGGCTGCCTCTCCTTCAATCTCGACCTCGAACTCGAGAACAGCTGATTCTTCGTTTTCGAATACGGCCGTTGAACCAGTCGGTGGCTCGACCACCCCTCTCCATTTTTCACCCCCATTCTACCCCTCGACCTCCTTTGCGCCCACCGGCATGTATCAGAGCGCCCAGGGGAACCCTTCGCGGCCCTATCAGGTGCCGCCGCCTCCGCCAATGTCGCCTCCGGCACCACAGCTTGGCGGCAGCATCGTCCTCCCGCCGCCACCGCCACCGCTTCGGTATCCGACCACGACTCCGAGCGTCCTGGGCCCTGGTGGCCTCCCTCCGCCACCCTCTGGACCGCCTCCGGGCAGCGCCATCGGCCAGCAGGCACCCTGGCACAACACCTGGGGTCGCATGTATGACACTCGCTCGGGGTTCCCTCCCCCGCCTCCTCTGTTGCCTCCTGGGGCTGCAGCAGCTGGCCAGCAGCACCGAGCCTATGACCCTAAGATGCACGCTGCTGTCGGTGCGCTCGTCGGCCAGACTGTAGCCCTTCTACCGCCGCCGCCGCCACTGCAGCAGCAGCAGCAGCAGCAGCAACAACAACAACAAAACAGCCAGATTGAGCAGATGTCGGCCACATACATCCCCCAGGGCGATACCTACGGCGAGGGTGTGGGCATCCCTGGACTGGGCGGCATAGCTGGCGACATGACGCCTTACTCGGCCAACACGCCAAAAGTGCTGTGGGCCCAGATGTCGGCAGGTGGTGTCCCCGGTGGCGCAGCTGGCGATCTGAACTCGGCCAATTCAGCCAATTCAGCCCATGCAGCTCATGCGGCCCATGCGGCCCATGCGGCCCATGCAGCTCATGCAGCTCATGCAGTTCATGCAGCCAATGCGTCCAGCTCGGCCAATTTGTCTGGTGCATCCAATGCGACAGGTTCAGGTTCTATGGCCTCAGCAGCCCCCACGGCCAGCCAGACAGGCACCCCATCCGACGAGCATTCCGGCCGCCATCTCGCTCCGGGACATGTCGCCGTCCGCGGCCTCTCGACGGCCAGTAACGCAACCACTACGAGCACCAGCAGCAAAGGCGTGCCGCCCGAGCTGGCCGCCCAGTGGCCGCTGGAACGTGTGCTGGCCTGGCTGCAGGCCAACCAGTTCCCCAAGGACTGGCAGGACGCTTTCGAGACCCTGGAGCTGTGCGGCATGCCCTTTCTCGAGCTGGGCAGCGCCCATGGCGGCCGGGGCAACTTCAGCCTCATGCACCAGCAGGTGTACCCGGCCCTGAAGCAGGCCTGGGTCGAACGCACCGGGCAGGCTGGCAAGGATTGGGATCCGGCCAAGGACCGCGAGGAGGGCAGGCGCATGCGCCACATGATCCGGAGCATCGTCAGCGGCCGTTCTGTCGACACCGCGAGACTTACAAGCTCCCAACCCAGCAGAGAGGCCAATGCGAATGCTATGGCAGGTCACAGTCTGCCGAGCGCCGGAGCAGACCCCAGCGACTCCCCGGGCGTAAGCATCTTCACCGTTTGTTGGCTTGGTTTGTTGGTTTGAAATGGTTTGGAATAGTCGTAAAGGCTCTAGCTAACACTACATGTACCAAAAATCAGCAGACTCCAATCAGGACTCCAGGTCCTGGTTTCTCTGCCCGGCGAGTTTCGCAGACGACAAGGCCAGCCAACATGCCCGCGACGCTTGCGAATCCTGGCAGCAACAGTTCTACTTCGGCTGGCACAACGGCGGCTGTCGCCTCAAACAGCACGTCTGCCGACGCTAGCTATCGCTCCATGTTCAAGACCCTCGACGTAGACAGTGCCCGCCGCCACAGCCCCAACACGAGCGACGTCGGCCTCGGCCGCGACAGCTCTGCCGGCAGCCCCGGGCCGACTTCTGCAACGGTGTTTGCCACCTCCCCTAACCTCTCTGCTTCCCCCCACACAACTAGGTTTGGACATCGCTCACGCAACAGCACCGACTCCATGTCGTCCAACGCTGCCATCTACGGGTCGGGGCTGCCGTCGGAGGCGAACCAGATGCTGCGCCAGGGCATGAACATTGGCGAAATGATCTCGGCAAGCCGCAATGCCGGCGCTGGACGGCCGCCATCCCATGACTCGGGCGACCGCTCCGCCGGAACAGACCCGCCGACCAGTGCCAAGGACAACAAGTCGCTGCTGTCCTTCTGGAACCGGAAGAAGAAGCAGAAGGATGACAACAGCTTCCCGTCCCCAGACGGCCTCGAGTCGCCGACAAGCCCGGTCGTCACAAACAAGTCGTCGTCTCTGCTGAGCAGCCGTGCCGGCAATGCGAGCGACCTATCGCTGGACCGGCCCAGTTCCAGCTTTGCCACGAGTCACGACCACAGCACCGCTTCGTCCTATTACGGAAAGCCAGTTTCCTCCTTCTCGTCTGCCATGCAGTCGCCCCGCGCCTACATCCTTGCCACGGCCGATTCCTGGAATTACCGCATGGTCGACGTGACGGACATTGACAGCGCTGCCGACCTGCGTCACCTCATCTGCACAAGCCTGGGCCTTGCGGATGCTGACAGCGCCTTGCTGCATCTGACGGACCTGGGACAGTTCAGGCACGAAACGCCATTGGATGACGTGAAGCTGCTGGCTATCAAGAAGCTCAGGGCTGACAGCGTTGGCACCCTGAAGTTCTTCGTACAGATGCGGGGCAGCTTGCAAGGAGCCGCTGGCAGCAGCTCAGGCGTGAATACGCATACGCATACGCATACGCATACGCAGCAGCAGCAGCAGCAGCAGCAGCAGCAGCATCTGTCGGGACAGCAGGCGCCATATGCTCTCCCACACATTGCCTCCCTCGACAAGGACACGTACGACCGTCGGAGCAGCTTGAGCCGCCCGAGATCGAGCTCATCTCCGCTGTCGTCGCGACAGAACAGCGTCTTAGCTGCCGACGCGCGAGAGGGCGGCGGTGGACCTACCAACAGCGGCGTCGGTGCTAGTGGTGCTGGTGGTGATACAAACGGCAGTGCACATGCCCCAGGAAGTAGCGGGACGGGCGCCGCCGGCGGAAACGACGCAGCTAGCCAGTACCGCGCAGAGATGGAGCGCAAGGGCATAGCCTATCTGGCGAAGCGAAGGCAAGCCGCTCAGAAAGATGGGCCTGGCCAAGAGACAGGACCTTTCGGAAGCATCATCGGCAGGAACGTTGATTTCGACCAGCCTCGTGTCTCGCCCTTCGAGGACAAAACACAAGACAAGCTGCTTCCTCAGCGCCGTGCGCCGGCTCCACCAGGCGACCCGTCTGCCACTCTCATCATGGCTAACTCGCTCAGCAAGAGATCGGGCGACCGCTTGCGCCTGTCCCAAGGCAGCGTCGACGGCCACCCCAGTAGCAGCAAGCGGCCCACGCTGCCTACGGCGAATGAACTGTCACAAGAGATGACTGAAAGAGCCGGTCGCAAGCCGCCTGCCTTTAACGGCGGCGACAGCGGCCCGCAGAATATCGGAGGCGTGGCGTCTGTCCTGGCCGGCATGGGCCGCACTCTAGGCGGGCTTGGTCACCCGTCTCGGGGCCCGTCTCCCCATCGCGTGGCGACGGCACCTGTCGGCCCCACTGACAGCAATGGTAGGTTGCGTCGCCCGACACGCTCTGACCAACATGAGGCTCCGGCTGTGCCGCTTCTAACACGCCATGCAGGATTCAGAATGCCGCAGCACACACAGACGTTTGCAGACCTCAGCCCGAACTCGCAGCCGAGCGCCAACTTTGCCCGCATCGAAACGGCACCGCCGTCGTCCTCGCGCTTCCAGAGCCACGAGTCGGGGCTGGCTGTTGACAAGGACAACGAGGTCAAATTTTCCCGAACCGGCGGGCCGCCGCGCATCGGCCTCCCGGCGGCACTGGCCAACCCGTCGAGAATCTCGATTGCGGATGACTCGGACGACGACTCTGACGATGGCCTCTTTGTCGTGCCTCTTGCATCACGGTCGGGCGCCGGTAACGGCACCCCCAAGGGCAAATTGGCAGCGGCTAGCGCCGGTGCATCCGCGGCCTCTGGTGGTGGTGGTAGCAGCAACAGCAGCAACACCGGTGGCAATAGCGGCGGCGGCGGCGGTAGCACAGCACCCAAGTCGTCTGTCAAGTCGTCCTCCGCAGGCTCTGGTGATGCTGGGGCGAACGGCCAGCGGCCCAACCTCACAGTCGAGACGAAGAGGGCACGCAAGACGCTTTCTGTGGCGTTCACATCGCCTGTGTTGGCGTCGGCGGGCACCGGTGGTTCCAGCAGCAATGGGGCGGACACTGGAGGCGGTGGCAACAGCAGCAGCGACCGAAGCACGAGAGCGCTGGATGACGATGACTCTGCCCCGGGCAGCTCGAGGAGGACGCCGATCACGCCGGACTCGGACAGCGGGTGGAAGTCGGCGACTGGCAATGACGACAACGGGCTGAGCCGCCGTAAATCGTTCATGGAGCGGGACGTCTGGGCCAACCGGCCGCCGACGGACGCGCTCATCAACAATCTGGAGGACTACTTTCCGAACCTTGACGTCGACCAGCCGGTACTCGAGGAAGGTGGTGATCCAGAGAATCCACCGTCGCCGATCGCCGAGGTGGCCGAGTCAGACGAGTCGCCGTCGGCCAAGTCGCCGTCGGCAGCGAAGACCAGCGCGGCGGCGGTAGCGGCGGCAGCTGTTGCGGCGGCTGCCCAAGCAAGCAGCTCAGTGGCAGCGGCAGCGGCAGCGGCAGCGGCAGCGTCGTCTTCATCGTCGACGTACAACGAAAACGACACGCTTGGGTCAGACGAGTCAACGCTCAAGGCGCTGGACAGGCCGGCGTCGGTGGTATCGGTGGCGCAGCGGAGCGCACGGCGGTCAGGCGGATTGGGTCGAATGAAGTCTATCCGTGAGGTGGCACGCGGCGCACATGAAGCCAGCAAGCGGTATACGCAAACGCAATTGGCACAGCTGCAGCAGCAGCAGCAACAACTGCAGCAACAGCAACAGCAGCAACAACAGCTGCAGCAGCAATATGCACAGCCGCCCGGCGTCCCCCGCCTGCCGACAGCCGTCAACCCTGCGGCACTCATGCGGCGCAAGTCGACCAAGATGTTTGGAGCCAGCATCGTGCAGGTACAGCCAGACCGACACCGGGGATCAATCGTGGTGCCGCAACTGCCGCCGATGCAGGACCTGGGCAGCGGAGGGTCGGGCAGCGGCAGCGGCAACAACGGGATACCGAAGCGGCAGACGACCTTCCGGTGGTTCAAGGGCCAGCTGATCGGCAAAGGCACGTACGGACGGGTGTATCTGGGCATGAACGCGACGACGGGTGAGTTCCTGGCGGTCAAGGAGGTGGAGGTGCCGCCGAAGCTGGTGGCGCAGAACGACCGCAACCGGGTGCGCGAGCTGGTGGCGGCGCTAAACCAGGAGATCGAGACGATGCAGCACCTGGACCACGTCAACATTGTGCAATACCTCGGGTGCGAGCGCAAGGAGACGAGCATCAGCATCTTCCTGGAGTACATTTCCGGTGGCAGCATCGGCTCGTGTCTGCGGCGGCACGGCAAGTTTGAGGAGCCGGTGGTAGCGAGCCTGACGCGGCAGACGCTGTCAGGGCTGGCGTATCTGCACCGGGAGGGAATCCTGCACCGGGACCTGAAGGCGGACAACATACTGCTGGACGTGGACGGGACGGCCAAGATCAGCGACTTTGGCATCAGCAAGAAGACGGACAACATCTACGGCAACGACCGGACAAACTCGATGCAGGGCAGCGTGTTCTGGATGGCGCCCGAGGTGATCCGGCCGCAGGACGAGGGCTACTCGGCCAAGGTTGACATCTGGGCCGTTGGCTGCGTCGTGCTGGAGATGTTTGCCGGCCGTCGGCCCTGGTCGCAGGAGGAGACGGTCGGCGCCATCTACAAGATCGCCCAGGGCGAGACGCCGCCTATCCCAGAGGATGTCGAGGCCACCATCAGCCCGTATGCGGTGGCCTTTATGCTCGACTGCTTCACGGTGTAAGTGTTTTGTTCCATTTTCCTTCTTTTCGTTTCCTTTTCTTTCCCTTTCTTTCACCTTCTGTCTTCCCTGCTCTCCCAATCTCCACATCTCTAACACGACCTCAGAAACCCGACAGACCGGCCAACGGCCAACCGGCTGCTGTCGCAGCACCCATTTTGCGAGCTGGACCAGAACTACAACTTTTTCGACACGGCATTGTACTCCAAAATTCGGGGGACGTTTGACACGACGTGAGGATAGGACTAGAGTCGGGGCGGGAGTGTACTAACAGGTCTGCCTGGGAATGCTTGCTGGTCTGGACCGGCTTATTCTTGTGCGTATGTTTGTGTATATGTGTGTTTGTGAGTGCGGACTTTCGTTCTGGTGTTTTGCTATTTTTTCTTCTATTTTCCCCAGTTTTTCTCGTTTTCCCCATATTCTGTTCCATAGCATGTCTTTTTGGTAGATTTTGCGGCAGCGGATCTTGGGTAACGACATGAAGTGACGATTATCAGCTAGGCGTATTTAACGAGGTTTTTTGCAAAGCACGAGTACGAGTAGTACTCCCAGAAGCAACAGTGCTGTTGGGTTTGCCAATTATAGAATTCGGTACGGCGCCCCGCCTGTCAGAGATTAGCAGGGCGGGCCTCGTATTCTTCTGCCCTTTTAAGGAAGGTTAAATCATACGGTAGCGTGCGGAGACTTCTAGGACTCCCACGTTCTCGTTCTACTATGTGCGAGTATGTGAGTATGTAAGATACTAATTATGTAGCATCACAGTCTCAGTCTTCTCCTGCAGAGGAACAACCACAGCTGTTCATTCTGTCACGTTGGTGAGATAGATACTACGACGTAAAGAGAGATACTTCCAACGGCTGATTGGCCCCAACGCCCGGGAAGACTGGCTGACAGCAGCTCTAACAAGGATTTTAGGTGCGCCGCTAGCGCTCCGGATAGCTAACAGGGGTTTTCCTGTTGCCTGGGCCAGCCCAGCCCAGCCCGGCCCACCCGGTGTAGCCCTTTCCTTCCCCTAACTCGTATTGTTCTGGCCCCTGCTTCGAGTACGGGGGTACTCGTATCTCGGTGCACACTGCAAGTATGTAACTCGTAAGATACCTAAGATACCTTCTCGCGTGAGCAGCCTCGGCTCCAACCGATTTGACTGAGCTGCATTTTTTTTTTGCCAATTCCTGCTAGCACCAATTTGCGATTTGCTCGCGTCAGGGTGCAGACATAAGCTCACAAACTCTA
>JRUC01000151.1:0-35256 GCA_000806385.1 Leptographium procerum
GCATAAAGTCGTGGTGCTCGTGTAGTAGTGTGCGGTGCAGCGTGATCAGCGCCTGCCACTGCTCGTTGCTAATCTCTGCCTGCGGATCGCTGCCCACGCCGCCCTTATCGGAGTCAACCTCTATGCACTTCGTCTCCACCATGACGAGCCCGACATAGATGCCCTTGACCTCATTTACTAATTGCGGTAGTGAGATCGGCCGCGTCTTCGGCTGCAGCTCGATGCCGGTGAAGGGCGGCCCTTGAAGTTGGCTTAAATTTTTGCCTTGCACCTGGCTAGACGAAAGCTGTTTCTCCTGGGCAAGGCTTGGGTTGTGCTGCTGCTCCATCTCAACGTCGGCTTGCTTGCTGCCTGTGCCTCCTTGTTCTTGATTTCTGCCTCCCCCCTTTTCAATGTCATCGCTCCTGCCTTTGTCTTTGCCCTCGTTCTTATTTTGCTCGCCGTCTTGTGGTAAACCGCCAGGAGGAGACTCTCGTCCATAGGAAATGGCACTTCGTTCGTGTTGCTCCCTGCTTATAAACCCTGTCCTGTCGATATTTTCGGAGGGTTTTGATTTGGCCGTCAGTCCGGGCCGGCTGTTTCCACGCAGTGCAGCCAAATTTGTCTCTGTGAGACGCGTGGGACTTGTGGGAGTATGAGTGCTGTTGTGGCTATCACATACGGGGATGTTTGCAGATCGTGTTGAGCTTGGGGGATAAATTTGGCCGCAGCTACCTGAGCCATTCAGTGGGGCAGTGGTAGTGGCAGGTGGGGTTTTAGCAGAGTCTAACAATGTTTTGGCCTTATTCGGATTTCCTTCAGCTCTCGGACTGCCCGGCCAAACGCTTTTCGTTGAGCTATACTCTGTTAGTCCGATAAGAATGAGGCCAGAATAAAAACAGAAGAAGAACATAAGAGACAGATATAGCAAAAGAAGATGAAAATCGGCGAATAAGGGAAGGGACCTGCCTTTCGTGCTCGAGTTCTTCACTCGTATGTGGGACTGGAACTTGGCACGGGGCATCGTTTGACTTAATAATCGCAAAGGCTGAATGCCCAGGTTCAAATGACATCGCACGGAAACTTGAGGCAATGAAGACAGATGGACTAAATGTGGTGCTTGCGGAATGAATGTCACCAAATTGTAGATGGGGCATGGAAATAGAGAAATGTCATCAAAATTGTAGATGGACCATGGGAAAAGAGTACATATATACATACTTAGTAGGTGCGCCACGTTCCGAATTCAAGTTCGCTTTGCGAACTGCGGCTCTGCTCTGCATTCTGTAACCCCACCCTCCTTCTACCTAGTTTGCTTTGATCTTATTGAAGTTTCACGGTGATACTAATAATCCTTGACTAGAGTAGATACACTGCCGTTGTAGCGCGGTGAAATAGTGAGTGCTGTAGCGCTTTTCACTGATGAGGTGCGAACCTGGAAGTGAACATTCTACAGTTTACTCTACATAACACTTCCTATAGTAGGCAGCTCAGCCGCAACCAAGAACGGGACGAGGTTGGCAGGCTGAGAAGTTTAGCAAGGAAGGTAGAAGGGGCGGGGGGGACTACAGAAAAGAAATTTCAAAAAAATAACACGAGATAAATACATAGGAAGCAGAGGCGAGGAATGTAAAGATTCGAAAAAAGATTCCTTCGTCGACAAGTAATGAAATCGACATCTGGGTAAAGGTGCGACCCACTTAATAAACGGAGCAATGTTACTGAATAGTTAATCCGAAAGCTCCTCTGATCTGTCATTAATCAAGCCGTCCAAAATAGAACATGCCCAAATGAGAGGTTGAGCCAACAAACGTGGCAAAAATAAATAAAAATACAAACGACAAAGGGCTGCATTCGATAGCAGCGACAGGCAGCGACGATGCGGCGTCCTTTTATTCTCGCGGCGCTGCTCGCGGCGCCGGCCGCGCACGCATTCGTATATCGGGACCAGGTAGACCAGATCGACATTCATCACAAGCTCGTCGGACAGCCACAAGAACAGGCCACCTTTTTCCATCGGCCGCGAACTGACGACAGAGCGAGCCTGCTATATACTCTGAGCGACGTGGGCGTGCTGGGGGCTGTGAACCCGGGTACCGGCGCGTTGGTCTGGCGACAGCTGCTAGAAGAGGAGGATAAGGAGGAAGAGGGAGGGGAAGGGGTTTACAAATACAACTACGGCGAGACTGCTGCGACGAGCCATATAAATGCGCACGAAACCGGGCGAGGAAGGCTGACGGCCGTGGATGGCGAGGGGTGGCTGGCGGCGGGACTGGGCAGCTCGGTTCATGTGTGGGATGCAGTGTCGGGTCGCAGCATCTGGTGGAGGGATTTTGCCGGCGAGCTGGTCGGTCTGGACTTGGTCGTGGCAGCGTCGGGGCCGGGGGCCGACAAGGCTGCGTCACCGAGGCGGGATGTGCTGGCGCTCTTCCGCGAGGACACGTCGGCAGAAGAGACGACAGCAGTACTGCGGAGATTGAGCGCGGAGGATGGTCACGTCATCTGGGAACACCGCGACGCGGCGACCTCGGGCAGTCAGCCGCTGCAGGTGCGGGCGGCCGCTGACGGCAGGGCGTACGTGATCAGCCTGCACGGCAGCAGCTCGGGTCTGCGGGCGGTAGCGGTCGACGTGCAGTCGGGCAAGCGACTGGACGAGCACGTGCTGGGTGCCAAGGCCAGCGCGGACGACCTGCGCTCGGCAGCCGATGTGGTCTTTATCGGTGGATCGGAAGGGCTGCCCGTGGTCGCCTGGACGGACGGCGCGCGCTCCAAGCTGCGCGTCAGCCTGCTGGCGGCGCGGCCACAGAAGCACGAGTTCGCCCTGCCGGCGGGCACGGCCGAGGTGATCGTTCGAGCCCCCCACAGCCTGCCAGCCTCGCTGCCGCTGCATTTTGTCGTGCACACGCGGACCGCCGGCGGCGGCCTCCAGCACCGCGGCCAGGTCTTCCACGTCGATGCCAGGACCAAGGCCGTGCAGAAGGCGTACGACTTGCCGCAGGCACCGGGTGCCGGCGCGTTCGCAGCCAGCGTCAGCGCGGCCGGCGACGCCATCTATATCACCCGCATAACGGACGACGAGGTGGTGCTGACAGACTCGGCATCGCACGGTATCCTGGGCCGCTGGCCGGTTAGCGACGGCAGCATCCACGCGGCGAGCGCAGCTGTGGCCGAGGTCGTCACCAAGCCGGCCAGCGATGGCAGCAGCAGCAGCAGCAGCGGCAGTTACGCGGTACGAGCAGCCGTGGTGTCGGATGCCGACGACTGGGTGCTGGTTCGAAACGGACAGCTGGCGTGGACGAGGCCAGAGGGCTTGACGGGTGCCGTAGCGGCAGCTCTGGCCGATCGGCCAGAGTCAGAGCAGCTGGTTCGGGCGCTGGAGCAAGAGGCACATAGTAATCCGCTCGCCGCATATGCTCACCGGGTGCAGCGCCATTTCGACGACCTCGAGCGCCTGCCGACCTATCTGCAGACGACGGTGCAGCGAATTGTCAGTAACATCCTGGGTAAGAGCGGCAGCAGCAGCAGCATCGGCCCTTCGTCTGAGCCGGACTCGTTTGGCTTCCACAAGATGGCAATCCTGGCGACTAGGCGTGGACGGCTCTACGGCCTTGACGCGGCCAGCCCCGGCACTATCCAGTGGAGCAAGAAGGCGGTTGACCTGGCGCCCGGCTCCTCGTGGGCAGTGCGGCGGATCCACGTGGACGAGGCACAGGGCGTCGCGACGGTGTTTGGACAGACGGCAAGCCTGTCGGTAGCCGTGCATTCAGAGACAGGCGAGGCCGCCGAGTCGCTCTCGCTGCAGCTGCTGGCCGGCGCCGTGGCCGCCGCTTCGGCAGGCAAAGACGAGATTGTCAGCACGGCCCTGGTGACCAGCGCCGCCGGACCGTGGGAACTGGCCGTACTGCGAGGCGGCCGGATTGCGGGTGCTGACACGGGCGCCATTCCGGCAGAGCGGTGCCCTCGCGAGACTGTCGTCGTGCGCACTGGAGAAAATGGAATCGGCGCCCAGCAGCTGCAGGGCGTGCGCTTTATAGTTCGGGGCGCGACGTGTGTGCCCGAGGTCACTTGGACATTTGCGCTGCCAGCTGGGTCGCGCATCAAAGACGTTGCGGTGCGGCCGGCGCACGACCCGGTGGCGTCGATCGGACGTGTGCTGGGCGACCGCCGCGTGCTGTACAAGTACCTCAACCCGAACCTGGCCGTCGTGGCCGCCGTGGTCGAGCCGGCCGCGACGCTGACGACGTATCTGCTCGACACCGTCTCGGGGCAGGTCGTGGCCGCGTCGACGCGCACGGGCGTCGACGGCAGCAAGCCGGTCGAGTGCCTTCTGTTTGAGAACACGTTTGTGTGCACCTTCTTCGCCGACTATGACACCATCAAGGGCTACCACCTGACCGTCAGCGACCTGTACGAGTCGCTGGAGCCGAACGAGCGCGGCTGGGGGGCAGCCACGGCGGCAGTGCGCCGCAACGGACACAGCGGCGGCAGCAACGACAGCGCGGCCTGGTTCTCCTCGTCGCTGGAGCCACTGGAGCCGCTGGATCCGCTAGTATCGACAACGCTGGCGCCGGCCGTGGTCGAGCAAACTTGGGTGGTGGGCGCGCGGCTGAGAGCGCTGGCGGTCTCGCAGACACGCCAGGGCATCACTGTCCGACAGGTGCTGGCGTATCTGCCGGGGACGCACGGCATCTTGGGTCTGCCGCGTGTTGGTGCCATCCTGGACGCCCGTCGGCCGGTTGGTCGCGATCCCACGCCCGCCGAGATCGAAGAGGGCCTCACGCGCTATGCGCCCTCTCTCGAGGCCGACCCGCGGCTCGTCATCTCGCACGAGCGCGACATCGCTGGCGTCCGCGCCATCATCGCTGCTCCCACTCACGTCGAGAGCACCAGCGTGGTCCTGGCCTTTGGCCGGCTCGACGTCTTTGGCACGCGCGTCTCCCCCAGCCTCGCCTTTGACCTGCTCGACAAGAGCTTCGGCAAGGCTTCTATGCTGGCCACTGTTGCTGCTCTGGCTGTTGGTGTCGCCGTGTTGCGGCCAATGGTGAGTTTTTATAAGAGCTTTTTTTGTATTTTCCCACGGCCCTCTCCCTCAGTACTGACTGGCACAGGTCACGAAGAAGCAGATCGACATGCGCTGGCAAGCGCCCCTGTAGGGCGTTGGTGCGAATGTATGATAGGCATGTCGACATTAAAGAGAGAGAGTGACAGGAAGAGGGAGAGGGAGAGGGAGAGGGAGACAGAGAGAGAGCGGGAGAGAAAGAGAACATATACAAATAATGCAGCGGGGAAAGAGACTGTTGAGGTGTCTTTTTGCCTGCCAATCACATGTTATAGCGTTTACACCGAATGTATTTTTTGCCTGAGTTGATCTGGTCTATGTCTATGTTCCGTCGTATCGTGTCGTGTCGTAGTCTTCGCAGTCTTCGCCGTCTTCGCAGTCTTCGCAGTCTTCGCAGTCTTCGCAGTCTTCGCAGTCCTCGCAGCCCTTGCAGCCCTTGCACCCTTGCAGCCCTTGCAGTCCTCATTGACCCAACGGCAGGCCCATCCACACGAGATGGTCTGTCAAGCCTAGCTCGTTCCAGTGGGCCCTTTCACGCGCGTCCTTGAGCCACACCACGCCCAGCATGCCCAGCGACCCTGCACCGGTGCCGTCCTGGCCGCCACGCCGGCGCGGCACTAGGCACATCCACCGCGGCGTCAGCACGACGTTGTACGCGGCCGCAGAGCAGGCCGGCTCGTGGGCTTCCTCGGGGTGCCGGGCGCGATGCGCGCTGTGGGCACCTCGCACCTCGGCCATCAGGCTGTCGTATGTCCGCAGGAGGCGCGGCGGGTCGACGGGGCCGCCGTCGTCGAGCCGGGCGACATAGTGCAGAAAAGGCACGTGTGGAGCAGCAGCAGCAGCAGCAGAGGGCGACTCTGCGATCGACTCGGGAAAAAGCTCAAAGCCCGGCTCGGGCTCAGCAAACACCTGGACGTGCTTGTGGCCCTGCGACGCGCCGCCCTCGTAGCCGCAGTTGTAGATCATCATAGGCCGGTGGCCGGCGTCGGCGACGCGCTGCATGACGGCCCAGCTGGCGGCCATATCACTGAGGTCCAAGTCGTCAGTCTGAGGAGAAAACAGCCTAGTGTGCAGAACGTAGTGCGGACGCATCATAGCGTGCATGCTGAGCTCCAGCACGTGGTCGGAGCCCGGCCGAGCCACCACGAACTGCGGATCGGGGTCGACAAACGGGCCTCCGCGGCCACGGCGCTCGGGGGCATCGGCGTCGAGCACCGGTTTGCGGGCGATGGACTGTGAGATGCGAAAGTCGAACTGGCGAAGGAGTTAGGAGAGAAAGGAGAGTAAATGGGGCGCAGAGAAGGGAGAGAAAAGGATGATAGGAGGGGGAGAATGGAGGGAAAGAATAGAGGGAAAAAAAAGGAAGGAAGAGGAGCGAGAAGAGGGAAAGAACAATAAGGGAAGGAAGGATGGCAAGAGAAGGAGTGTAAGAGAAGGAGTGTAAGAGAAGGAGTTAAAGGGAAGGATGGAAAGGAAGGAGGGAAAGGACAAGCGAAAGGACAAGCGAAAGAACAAGCGAAAGAGAAGAATGAGAGGGACAGAAAAAGTCAATAAACTCCTGGAATCCCTGAATCCTCCTCGATCGACGCACGTTAAAGCCTTTATGCTGGACAAGCTCGCCCGCTGAAGGGAAGTAGAAGAGGAGGCCTTGCTCACGCAAGCGGTCAAACTGGGCCGTGGCCAATTCGTGTAGGTCGGCCGGCAGGTCGATGCAGTCTGCCATTGTGTCTACCACCAGGGCAGCTTTGCTCTGGAGAGAGGCTTGCTAATAAAGCGACGATCGGTTTCGCGAGCTGTCGTTGAGAATTGGCGTGTGCAGGAAAAAATAAAAAAAATATTCGTTTGTGTACGTGGGGCTCCGTCCAAACGCGAAATTGTGTGGTCCACGCATTCGAGGTCAGGTGCAACGAAGCAAAACAGAAAACGACTGGACGACTGGACGACTCCTCTTTTTGCCTTTTTTTCCCTTCCTCTTTTTTGTCATTCACTTTTCAATTGGCGTTGTCCATACATGATACCGAAGCATCGCAAGTTCTGTCTGTTTGGCCAGAAGGGTCTTTAGAGTCCTAAAGATGCCACGGTAAACTAGTTTAGGATGATAAACGATCCTCATCACAAATCCAACTCCAATCGTCTTTCCAGCTGTTGTCGCATGGTGTTTGAAGTTGATGTTATTGAAAGAAGAATGGCCATTGGCACTTGCGACCTGATTGTATCGCGTTCCTGATTTCGTCCTACTCTATCATCGTTTTCGCCGTTGGCTTTTACTACGTGTTCGCCCATTTGCCCAATAGGCGTTTACAGTTAACACCCCTTTCAGCCAGATTGCACTTTTCCCAGCCTTGTCACATTTTACTTATATTTGACGACAGATGGAGTACTAGAAGTGCGCAGACTATCAGTTTCTCTATAACCGAATGTTAACAGCTAAATCTCAAATGAACTACCAAAACACTCTACAGAAACAAAAGTGAACCCGTGGCATTCACCACTGCGCCATGCATGCAGCCTTCTCCTTTTATGACACACTACATGTTAAATGACACTAGTTTGGCAAAGGAATGGGATCACCAGAGTTAGCCAAGAGAGAAAAAAGACATTTTGTGGGGTATGCGCCCTGCAGAAACTGATATGGGGGAAGGAACGTCACCTGGCGAGGAAGGTACATGCTCAGGAAGGAGCTCAGAGAGGAAGGCGCGACACTTGGGAGAAAACGGCAACTTCAGTCACGTTTGGCCTTTAGCCTATTCTATGTTCATTTTTCTTCACCGACCTCTGTAGTCGTGATATCAGTGATATTATTACAGCGCCATAACAGTCTGGGCGTGAACAAATTCCCGTCTCCTCTCTTCTTTTTACACTCTCGCCCCCTGCTCCCCGTGTCCTGCCCATCTCATCTCGTTTTCTTCTTCTTCATCTTCTCCTTCTCAAAGTTCCCTCTTTTCTCCTCCTCTCGCAGCTCCTCTCGCGCCATCATCAGTGCCTTTCCCAGCAGGTTCTGCCCCCATCGGTCCCGGTTGAGCATCGCGTTCTTCTCTCCGAATCCGATACCCCAGATGCGGTCCCGCGGCGCTGCCTCCACTAGAAGTCGCGAGCCTGTTCCCAGCAGCAGCCGCCGGCGCTTTGGACTCTGCCCGAACTTGGCCTCGTTGCCTGCTGCAACTACGGCCAGCTTGACCTTGTCCCAGGCCTCGTCTGTGAATCCGCGCACCTGCCGTCCCAGTTTCTTCTGCTCGCGCGGCGTGGCCGTCGCCAGGATCTTCGGTGCCACCTCGGCATCCCTAAAGCAGACGGCCTTGCAGTACATCATAAACTGCTCCGCTGCTGAGAAGGTGATGGCCGTGCCGGGACCGGTTATCGCTTCCACCTCGGCCAACGGCCGCTCCAGCACGGCTGCGATGCGCGCGTGCGTCACCGTAAAGGTCACGCGCGCAAACTGGCTAAAGTCGGCATACTCGCCCTCCTTGCCGCCATAGAAGAAGACGGGGTACTCTTCGTCGTCCTCCGCGTTGAGCTGCTCTGCAATCGCCGCTGTTTTCTCCTTCATTGCTGTCTCTTCCATCGCTTTACTCGTCTCTACCTCGTCCCTTGTTGTCCAAACTCTTTTTGCGATCTTTACTGTTCCTTGTCCGGCTGCGACAGGTATCGCTCGCTGTTCTATCTGGTGAGAATGCGCAGAGAAGTAGGTAAAGAAGCTGATTTCGGCATTTGCTACACAGTACTACCAAGTGGCGGACTAATCGGTCTATTCATACAACTTGCTCTCGCAGCAATAAATTCGACACTGACAACGGACTTGCATTGCTTCTTTCCCAGTCTCCCGAATAACAGAAGCAGTACGGAGTAAGCCTGCCCACCAAAAGCGTGACTCCATGAGGCGTTCTCCGTCGAGTCACTGGCTAGCTAGGCAGACAGGACACTTTAGTGTGGGCTCTGGGACCCGCACGACACCCTCCGCTAATTATTCAGCCCAACGTACTCGTACAGAGTACGATACGATATGACACGATATCATTTCGCGACATAGGAAAGGAGATACGGGCAAGAAGTGTCAGACAGCGACCTGGACAGTGCGACAAACAATAATGGCCGGTCGTTACGAGGGCAGAAGCCGGCGAGGCTCCAACACGTGGTGGCGCGGAATGAAAGGAAGAAAAAACTAAAATGTGAAGCTTAAAGTCCGAAGGAATACTCGGCTTTATTAAAACGCACTCTTACTCGCATGCTTGCCAACACCCGCATTTCCACAAATCCCCGCAGCGAATTTCCTCCCCGCAAAACCGCATCATGGCTCACAAAAACATTTTGGCAACGCCCCTCAGTCAGGGTTCTTTAAGCACGCTGCTGCCGCCCTCGTGGAAGGAGCAGGTAGCCGCGTGGTTCGCTGAGGACACGCCGTCCTTCGACTACGGCGGATTCGTCGTGGGCGACGTGCCGCGCACAGCCACGCTATGGGCCAAGAGCCCCGGCATCGTGGCTGGCGTGCCCTTTGTGAACGAGATCTTTGCGCGCTGCGACTGCACCGTGGAGTGGCACGTGTCCGAGGGCGACGTCGTGGGCGCCGTAGGAGCAGCAGGCGCAGCTAAGACGCGGTGCGCTACAGTGTCGGGGCCTGCTCGCGGGCTGCTGCTGGCCGAGCGCGTTGCGCTCAACGTGCTGGCGCGCTGCTCGGGCGTGGCGACGCGCACGGAGTCGGTCCTGACGCGGTTGCGGGCGGCCGGCTTCCGCGGCCGTCTGGCAGGCACGCGCAAGACCACGCCCGGCTTCCGGCTGGTCGAGAAGTACGGCATGCTGGTGGGCGGCGCTGACGGCCACCGCATGGATCTGAGCGCCATGGTCATGCTCAAAGACAACCATGTGTGGAGCCGCGGCAGCATCACCGAGGCTGTGGTGGCCGCAAAGAGCGTCGCGGGCTTTTCCTTGAAAATTGAAGTGGAGGTTCAAAATCTGGCTGAAGCTCAGGAAGCGCTCATAGCAGGCGCTGACATCGTCATGCTGGACAATTTTTCCACGGGCGAAGATGCAGAGGCGGCTGCTGCCAGCCTTCGTCGCCTCTGGGCTGGAAAATCGCATAGTTTTCTGATTGAGGTGTCCGGAGGCTTAACTGCTGACAACATTGAAGCCTATGCATCACAAAGTAAGTTCACTTCTAGTCCTTCCTCAGCCTTTTGTACCCCCACGTGGGAACCAACGCCTAGGTCGGGCAGACAGGACAAAACAGCCCTTTTGAGTTCAACAACGACTGACAAAGCAAGATATCGATATCGTGTCCACTAGCTACATCCATCAGGGTGTCCCACATGTTGACTTCTCGTTGAAGATTGATCATTAAGCCGAGAGGTATTAAGCCGAGAGGTATTGAGTAAGGCGTGGCATTTTGGCATGTCAGCAAGGCGATTTAGTATTGTCAGGTATGTGGCACGGAAGGCTGTGCCAGTTTCTAAAGCTGCTAGTAAAATAAAAAGGCAAGGCTGGGGATATTACGACCTAAGAGCGCTTAAACGCCTCGGGCAAAAGCACTTTCGGAGTAGATAGCTACGTTCAGCTATAAAGGTGCAAATATATATAGAGATGTGATAGCTGAACGCCTTTTTTGGGGGGGGGGGTGGCAGGCTGACACGGCATGAGCGTGACAGACCATGGCACAAGGTTTTCTTGGCCCTGTGCATTTCTTTTTGCCGGTTGCCTTCTTTTCGAGTCTCACCACCTGACGATGCCTTTCTGTATGAGCTGCTGAATGGTCCGAGAAAATAGCCTTTGGTAGATACCGAGCATGCCGAGCAGGCCAGGCCATCGCTCGCCACACCAGGCTAATAGTATCAAGCAAGAGCTGGATATATCGACAAACGCGCCCCAGTCCAACTCGGCCGTCGGATATGTTCCCGGGGTGCCCGTAGTGCTCGCAGTGGCGTCACCAGCGATTCCGGAAGTGCCGGCTGTGGTGGTGCCATGCTGGAGAGGGGAGCCGGCGCTCATCCGCCGGGGCGCGGCTTCGGCGTCCCCCATGGGCGGCAGCACATGCGTGCGACCGTCGAGACGCAGCAGCGCGTGAGCCAGCAGCGTGCTAGACGCCAGATAGATGTAGTGAGCACTCATAAAGGTCATGGGGTAGCATCCCAGGGCCGAATGTTCGGGGGCGCGGATGACCTTTTCGTATGTGCGTATAAGCCGCAGGGACGAATAGAAGGGATCCGAGGCGACGATGAGCAGGGGATGAGGGGAAGCAGCAGCAGAAGCAGCAGTAGCAGCAGCAGAAGGGGCAGAAGGGGCAGAACTAGCTATGCCGGCGGCAGCCTCCTCTGCCGTCGCTCGTAGTGCCCGCAGCAGCAGCGGCTGGAAAAGGAAGCACATGGTGGCATCATAGCCGACGTCGCAGGTGATGGTGGCGACGCCGGCGAGGTCATCGCCGACGTCGCGTAGCTCATGGCGCCAGGCCAGCAGCGTGTGGTGGCGGTCGCGCAGCCAGGCGAGGCCGAGACCGGGGCCGAGCAGGTTGTCTTCGGCACTGCTGTTGCTGATTCCGATTTCGGTTCCGATTCCGATTCCGTTTCCGTCTGGGCCGTGTCCGTCAGCGGCCGGCACGGCCGGCAGATATAGAGAGCGAAAGATCTCGGAGCGCAGATAAACGAGGCGGTAGTGGTGGGCGATGCTCATGGCCTGCAGCGTCGGCTGGTCCGGCATGACCACAGGTACCTGGACGGGGATGGGCAGCGACATGGAAGGAGTGATCATGGGCGTCATGGGAGTGATGGGCGTCATCAACATGCTCATGTCCAATGGGTCAGGTCCCGGGCGTGGTCCCGGCTCTGACACCGACCCTGATCCTGGCGCTGGCACCGACACCGGCACCGACACCGGCACCGACACCGGCATCGACATCGGTATCGACATCATAGACACGAAACCACCAACAGCTAGGGCGCTGGGATATGCCGCCGTGATGATGGTTTCGGGGAGGTCGCTGCCGCGGCCAAACAGCTGGCCGACGATGCGCTCGATGGCGTAGAGACCCCAGAACGTCGATCTGCGGAGCGTGCGGGCGGCTTCCCTCTCGGCCTGGCTGCTGCTGTTGCTGCTGCTGCCCATGTTGCCGGCGTCGCTGGGCCCATCTCCTGCGCCTCGTCCATCGCCGTGCCGCCTCTCGTCAGCCTCGTCCTCGTCCTCGTCGTCATCGTTGCCTTCGGTGTGGTAGCCCAGCTCAATTGTCAGGCGGCAGGCGTAGTCGAGCAGCTTCCACACGTTGCCGCGGCGCGGATAGAACAAGCAGAAGAGGATGAGCAGCAGAAGCGCCTGCAGCGACGCCGGCGAGACCTCAGCTGTAACCTCCTCGACGTACGCGGCTGCGTCGGCGTAGTAGGCCAGGCTCTCGGCTGCCCGCGGCGGCCGGTAGCGGGCGCGCGTGGCACAGGCGATAGCGCACATCATGGCGATGCGGAAGTAGGGATGCACTTGGTGGGGCGATGGCGCAAAGGACGACGACTGCTGGCCTCCTCCTCCACCTTCTCTTCCTTCCCCCCTGCGCACGGCCAGATATACGTCCAGATCGGCGGCCACCTGGGCCGGGTCCACGAAGCCGTATAGCTGGTTGGTCGAGACTAGGTATAGTTGCAGCAGCGCGCGGATGTCAGTCTCGGGCGGCGCGTCTGCCTGGGCCAGGCTCGGGTGGTGGTTGTCCTCGCTGTCGGCGTGAGCGTGGGCAGAAGCATGGGTCTGGGTGTACCTGTCCGTAAACGAGGCCGGCTGGCCTCCGCCGTCTTCACCGGCGGCCTCGGCCGGCGTAAGGATGCCGCGCGTCGTGGCATTGTGCAGGATCTCGACGGTCAGGGCGAACACGGAAGACGCGCCCCAGTAGCGCGACTTTTCGGTGGGGGCAGCGCAGGGCACGACGATATCGAAGGAGTCGAGGGCGGACGTAGAAGAAGTGGCCGAGGCGGAGGTAGAGGCAGCAGGAGGAACGTCGAGACGGTCAGGCCTGCTGCCACCGATGGAGACCGTTGACGGGCTGGCGGCGGCGGCCAGTGTAGGTGTCGTGGCAGAAGTAGCAGCAGCAGCAGAAGGAGATTTGGACAGGCCGTTTGCCCTGTTTATAGCAGAAGCGCTGTTTGCATTTGCATTGTTCTTGACGGCCTCGAGATGCTCCACGCGGGTGAGCAGCGACTGCACGTATCTGTTGGGCAGGAATGACGTTGTCAGTTAAGCAAGAGCGGGAATAGCGAGAACTAGGCTGGGCTGGGCTGGGCTGGGTAGGCAGTTAAAAAAAAAAGGAGCCACTGACGCGCGCGGAAGCGTCTGTTTCAGGGCATGGTCGAAGATGGCGCACTCGGCACCGGCACGCTGGCAGGGCCGGCAGCTGGGCAGCTGGGTGTCGCAGCGGCGGCGCAGGCGACGGCAGCGCTGGCAGGTAGGCAGCAGCTGCTGGAGAGCATGGCGGGTGGTTGAAGGAGAGGTAGTGGAGAGGGCGACAGGCTTGACGGGTGGAGGCGCAGGTGCAGGTGCAGGTGCAGGTGCAGGTCCCAAAGCTGAAGATAAACCTGAAGCCGGGGCGGTGTTGGTGGGCCGTGGCGACTGCAGAGAGGAAGACGAGAGCCGGGGAGTGTCGGCAGAAGCGGCTGACGAGATCATGGCATTGCTGGAAGAGACCCGAGGCGAGACGGACAACAGCAGTACAGAACAGAAGCAACAGTTGGAGGACGAATAGGTTCTGATTGCAGTCAACAATACTGTATCTTCAGAGAGAGAGAGACAGGGAGCTCTCTCGATCCAATCTAATCTCCGCTGCCTCCAAATGGGTGTGTCTGCATTTGTGTGCGCGCGCCAGGTGTCTCTGCTCTCCCGCCGGAGCGTGCTGGCTGCTCGAGGATGGATGACATTTGGCCCTGTTGTCAGCGGGTAAATGATGGAGGAGAGGAGAGGGAAGCTTGTCAAGAAAGTGGATAAAGCTACAGATGGAAAGGAGAGAGAGGGGAGACTGGGGGGGGAACCAAAAAAAGAGGGACCGAGAGCTAGGAAGCTGGCCAGAAACCAGTCAGGAAAGCACGATAGGACACCGTGGAGGAAACTACGACTGTAGCCCCACAGGCGGACTTGCCCGCTACATTTCGTAGTAGAAAGTCCCACTTGTCCTCAACGTGTTAGTGGCCAAACTAGGCAATTGGATGGATGGACTGTCTGTTCCCGGATATCAGCGACTGCCAGCGATAGTGCCGGCAACCGTTACTGGCAGTTCGGCACGAGGAGAGAGAGACAGATGCAAAGTGAGAGAGATACGGCAGTTATCAAGCAGACACATGACCTAATCATCTAATGAACCAAAATGAACCAATCGTTTTTTATCTTATTACGTACACAGATTACAGCACGGAAAAAAAAACACCGATATGCAATCTAGTGCTGCGTCCCGTTTGTCCCATTGGACACTGGCTCCTTTACCTCGTAGTCCACGTAGGTCATGCCGCAAATCCACTCGATCACTGGCTCGTACAGCAGCAGGTTCGCTTTGCTGCCGCCCATGGCTCCGCTCATGGCCACCCAGTTCAGCACCTCGTGGCCGCCGTGGCCGGCCTCCTCCTCAACCTCCTCGTACGTCAGCGCCTTGAGCCAGGGCGCGTCGCCGTCGGCGATCTTGTTGATGAACTTGAGGTCCCACTCCGCGTTGACCAGCGGGTGCTGGCTGTTGAGCGGGTACTCGTTCTTGGCCGCCATCTCGATCTCGTACTCGTCAAACTTGACAAACAGATCTGGCACCCGCTTCAGCACCTCCTTGCCCACCGTCTGGTACTCCTTCATCAGCTTGAGGAACTCGTCCTTGGGCGGGTCGCCCGCCTGGTGCGGGTTCCAGTACGGCGGCCAGTGGCTCAGCCCGCCCGTGCACATGAACGCCACCCGCGTGTCCCCCGGCAGGCTCTCGGCCGCCACCCGGCACGCCTCGCCCAGCGCAAACGCCCGGCTGTACTTCATCAGCGGCGGCGTGAAGACGTTGATGAAGATCGGCACAATCGCCACGTTTGGCAGGTCGCACTCCATCAGCACCCACGGCATCAGCAGGTTGTTGCCGTACTCCACCGGCCCCGTGCGCGACACGTCAAAGCCCTGGCCCACAAGCGAATGGATGAGGTGCTCGGCTATCGCGGGGTTGCCCGGGAACTTGGTCTTCTTGCTGATGTGCAGCGGCTCCATCCACTGGTCTGCCGGGCCCTCGTTGTAGTCTGACACCGGGATGGCGATCGTCGGCATGTGATTGCGGTAAAAGTTCTCAAAGTGGTCGTCCAGGAAGGCAAAGATGACATCCGGCTTGGCCGCCGTCAGCGTGCGGCCCAGCGCCAGCGTCGCATCCTCGGTGCGCTTGCGTGCGTCCGGCTTCGCGGTCTCGGGGAAGCCAATGGCGCCTGAGATGTTAGCTATTAAGTCCAGAAAAAGGGAGTGAGAGAGGGAGAGAAAAGTGCGCGATTCACATACCCGGAGCGTGGGAGAGGCCGACGGCTGCAACAACTTTACCCATGGCGTAGGTATTGGTAGAAACGCAGTGGATGTAGAGGAAGAACAAGCTTGTCTTGGATCAATTTTCTGGACTTTCTTGGTTGATTCAGATCTTGTTCGAGTGCAGGACAAGTTTTGGGCTGTATGATCTCCTATCGCAGAGAAATCAGATTCTCCCGGCCATGGCTGGAGCTCAGTTATAGCTTGCGGCTCGGGCGCGTGGCGCGGACTTTGCCGCTGTCATCCTGGTCCCCCCTTCACGCCGGCAAAGCACCCCTCAGCGCGCATCTCCGTCCACGCCGTTGTAATGCCGCTTCCAGGCCGTTGTTACGCATGGCGATGGTGGAATATCAATCCGAGTGGGCTCATAGATTGCATATATCGTATGTTTTTTTTTTTGATCCCGTCCTTTTTTTGTGTGTTTGCTTTGCCGTAAAAAAGCAGCCGAAGAAGTGGACGGCCGAGGAATTTGTCGTGGCAACCGAGAGAGAAAGAGCGAGAGCAGCCAGCTACCGTCCCGCTCCAGCCGCGCTATGGCACCGCCGAGCAAGAAAATCCTCGTCCTGGGCGCCACGGGTGTCATTGGCAAGGTTCTGGTGGATGCGCTGGTGGATGCCGGGGATGCTTTTGAGACCATTGGCCTCTTCACGTCGCCAGACACGATTGCCCGCAAAAAAGATCTCATCGCGTCTTGTGTGAGCCGGGGGGTTGTCGTGCGAACTGGCGACATTGACAACGACGATGACGTCCTAGAAGCGTATAAAGGTATGCACCGCTGTTTTGTTCTTCCTTTTTTTTCTGGCCTAACCGTGCACATCCTGACCTCGCAGATTTCGATACGGTCGTTTCGGCCGTCGGCCGCAACGCCATCGAGAAGCAGACCCGGCTCATTGACCTGGCTGCCAGCCGTGCGCCCAGCATCGTGCGTTTCCTGCCGTCCGAGTTCGGTACCGACATCGACTATTGTGCCGCATCGGCCGGCGAGATCCCACACCAGAAGAAGCGCCGCGTGCGGGCCTGCCTGTCCGGACAGCACGATCTCGCATACTCCTTTGTTGTCACTGGGCCGTTTGCCGACCTGTTTGTCGGCAACCTGCCTGCCGAGCCGCGCGTTGGCAGCTTTAACACGGCCACGCGCACCGCCTTCCTCGCCGTGCCCGACGGCCCGGTTGGCCTGACCACCATGGCCGACGTCGGACGCGCCCTCGTTGCGGTGCTCCTCCACCCCGACGTTTGTGACGGCCGCGCTGTCCATGTGCATTCGTTCACTGCAACGCCAGCCGCCATCCTCGCCGAGTTTGAGCGTCAGACCGGCGGCTCCGCCTGGACTGTTCACAAAACGACCCTTCCCGAGCTCTGCAACATCGAGCAGGACGCCCGCACCAGTGTTGCGCCTCTGGCTGACCTCTTCACGCTGCGACGTATCTGGGCCGAAGGCGGAACGCTATATGACAAGATGGACAACGAAGCCATCGGCCTGCTCACAACAGACACACTGGAGGACGTCGTGCGCGCGGCTGTGGAGCGGCCGGCGGCTGCGTTCCAGAGTGGCGAGCTGTAGGGAAGTGTGAATTTTTTGTGCTGGAGTTTAGCTGATAGAAAAAAGTTGGCACGAATTAGATGGCATAGGAAAGGCAGAGGAAACATGTCAAAACACATTTCGGGGGCTGCTTGACCGCCCACTGCTGATATCATCTGACTTGCTTCTTCTTCGCACCTTCCTCACGTGGTGACACACGTGCTTCGTGCTTTCCAGTTCTTCTGATACGTACTTGGAGTAACGCTTTCCTGCTCTATCATTTTGGGCCTCCTTCTCTTTTTCTAGTTCTATCCTCCCCTCTTCGCCTCTTCTACTAACTGCTGCTTATTTCTACAAAGCTTTATACCCTCACCCGCTCGGCCACCATGTCACCTGTGATAAATCCATCAATGTTCTCCTGCAGCACACGAAAGTTATTAGCCAACGTGCCGGAAGCGACCCAAGCTGTGTGCGGCGTGACCACCAGGTTGAGTGGCCGTCGCCCCCGAGTGGCATTGTCTTCGCTCAGCTCTATGGCGGATGCCTGCAGCAGCGGGTTGTTCTCCAGGCCGGCTGGCTCGATGGAAAAGACGTCGACGCCGGCGCCGCCAATCTGACCGTCGCGCAAGGCGGCCAGCAGGGCGTCCTCGTCGACGATGCCACCGCGCGACACGTTGATGAGAAGGGCATCTTTCTGCACAGCCGCAAACTCGGCCTTGGACAGCAATCCAACAGTGTCGGGCGTGCGCGGGCAGCAAAGCACGAGAACGGAGGCAACACGGAGTGCCTCTGCGAAAGCTATCCTCCCGGGCGGCGTTGAAGCCTCGCCACCCTTGCGCCCTGCCACAAGAACGGTCATGCCTAGCGCCTGGAAGATCGAGGCAACACGGCGTCCCACGCTGCCGTAGCCAACGATCACGGCCGTTTCCTGGCTGCAGCCGCGCGACCAGACATCAACTCCGGCGTCGGCGTCTCCCACACGCTGCACGGCTGTATACATCAACGTTCCTTTCTTCGGCCACAGTCCGCGCACGAGGGGCCGCATGGACGGCAGCAGCCTGCGACGGGTCGCAAAGTACATGGCCACGGCGTGCTCGGCCACGGATTCGGTGTTGCAGCCGGGGCAGTTCAGCACGCGGATCCCGCGAGCTGCACAGGCGGCCAGGTCGATGGTCTCGGTGCCGGAGGCTATGACGGCGACGAGGCCCAGGCGTGGTGTGACTGTGGCGTCCAAGACATCGGCACGTATGGGAATGGAGGTGGTGATGGCAATATCGGCGTCGCGCAGGCGATTCGCTAGCTCGCTGCTGCCTGGGCTTCTGTCGGTGCGCTCATACTCGACAAGGGTGCAGGTGTGCGGCGCCGGGACTGTGATGTGAAGTTTGCCTGTGAAGATGCTCTCGAGAGCGACAATGTTGAAATGGCGCGGGGTGACGGTGGCGGCGACATCGCCGGAAGTCGTGCCGGAAGACTGATCGACTATGGATGTCATGGTGGGCTGACAAAGGAGTGGAGCGGAGACACGAAAAAGACACAGACACACGACGGACAGCGCCTGCTGTAATGACGTCTATCGAAGCCGGTAAGTTGATTTGGAGAAGACGGTTTCGACCTCGCGTGATATAGTAAAAGCGGACATATCCGCGCGATGGGGCTTGAGGGACATATCTCGACAACGCTAACGCATAGATGGCAGCGCAGATCCACCAACGGCTTTTAGGGGGGCCGCTGCCAGTAGTCGAAGTGCGCCGAGTCTTATCAGAAGTCGATTGAGAAGCCGGCATTCGAGGAAGAAACAGTCACAGACATATGTCATCCCACTTTTGAACTGCAGTCTGGCCAGCCTCATTTCGTTTTCTTTTCTCCTGGTCCAGCCTTGTCGTCAATCTGATTGCATATCTTGCCTGCCTTGTTTCTATTTCATCAATGGCGCCCTCTGCTACCGAAACGGCCGTGCCAGCGGCCAAGGCGCAGACGCAAGACGAGCACCGGTCGGGCGACCCGTCGCTGGCGTTTATTCGCGATGAGGAGTCGCTTCCGCCAGTGTTCACAGACAAATACGAAGAGCGCAAGTTTCTCAAGCACCGGCTGGCGCTGGCTTACCGGATATTCGCACAGAATGGCTTTTCAGATGGCGTGGCCGGACACATTACGCTGCGCGATCCGGTCGATCCGACCAGCTTCTGGGTGAATCCATTTGGTGAGTGGATCAAAAGAAATAGGATAAAAGGGACAGAGAGAAAAGAGACTGGAAGGCAGCCAAAGAGGAAGGAGATCAGAGACTCACTTACATGATTGTCAGGCCTCCACTTTTCACTGATCAAGGACGAGGACCTGATCCGGGTCGACCATAACGGCAAGGTTGTCGAAGGCGGCAACAACCTGCGACTGAACTACGGTGAGTCATTCAGTGGAGTTTGCTTGCTTTAAAAATGAGTGACTTGCTGACCGAGTTGGCAACAGCGGCCTATGCGATCCATGCCGAGATCCACAATGCTCGGCCAGACGTGCTCTGCGCTGCGCACTGCCACAGCATCTATGGGCGGGCTATGTGTTCTACGGGACGCACGCTGGACATGCTGACTCAAGACTTCTGCGTGTTCTACGAGGACCACGCATTGTATCCGTATGTTTTATTTTGTGTTTTATTTTGTGTGAGAGTAGTAAGATATCCGGTTGATAGCTGACTTTCTCCAGCAACTTTGCCGGTCTCGTTTTGGCAACTAACGAGGGCCGCGAGATCGCAGAGTGTCTCGGGCCGCGCAAGGCGGCGCTGCTGGGCAACCACGGGCTGCTGACGGCGGGCCCGACAATCGAGGCGACGGTGGGCTGGTTTGTGCTGCTGGAGAAGCTGTGCAAGGTACAGTTGGCGGCGGATGCGTCGAGCGCAGGCACGGGACGGCCGCTGGTGACGATTGGCGAGGCGGAGTGTAAGAGCACGCATGCGGCGATCGGACACGGCGACGCGGGCTACTTTATGGGGCTGCCGCTGTTCCAGGTGGCAGAACGGGAGTTTGGCGAACAGACATATCTGGGAAGAGGACTGCGGCCGATCTGAGGAAGAAGAAGCAGATAATAGCAGAAGGGGGAAATGTACGTGTGATGTGCTTATGATATTGCGTAGCAGCTATAGCAGCTAAGACAAAAGGCCCGTGATACTGAATACCATTAACTGTAGTGCTAGCGGGATCCAACACGGTGTTCAATGCAAGAAACGTAGATGGTAATAGCATTGCATACGACGTAATATGTTGTGAAAGTTGTGTTGTTAACCGCTGTCCTGAGTCCTCGACTCAGAGTTTGCTGTCAGCCTAAAATAGAATAATGTCTTCTAGACATCCGTACAAAAGGACCCATTCTGGCCTTACGAGGCGTGAGAATCGAAAATACTATCATTCCCTGCCCGTTTGTGCCATTGCCGGTGCCAAGCATTTTGGTTGGACAGCCACGACGACGATAATGTGCCACATTTAGGGGATAGTCCCGCACAACTTCGGCTCCTGGCCCTCGGGCCTGGCCCATCGGCCGATGATGTGGCCCGCAAGCTTTCTCTGGGGACCTTCACGTTTCTAGTCATGACTGTGGCCGGGGTCAGCAGATCTTTCTCTCGAGGTCTCAGAGACGATATCACAGTGCAGGTAGTCTTGTTCAACGGCGTTGGCTGATAGGAGTCGACGATTGCTGAGACAGCTGCTCCATGCACACTATAACCGATCGTGAGAACATTGATACCATTGCAACTTTGTTTGAAAGAAGAAAAACGCGAAATGTAATAAGAGCTCTCAGCCTAATAAAACCACAGTAGTAGAGTTCCCGCTTCGCGTTGCACTGGCCCTCAAGTCGTGCCCTGGCGCGCTTCCATCTGCCACGTTTGTTGTGGTTCGTCCAGCACTTGCTGTCAATTTGGCCTGGCCGGCACCGGGTACACGGGCGGAATACCTCTACCTCGTAGGGCACGCGCATGTGCAGCGTGGTGGAGTTCTCGTCGCCAAAGAAGCCCTCCATGGTCCTGATGCACATGTAGTACCCGATGCGCAGCGTGGGCTTGAGGTCGGCCATATCGATCTTGCTGATCGCGTCTACAAGCCACAGCAATGGGGCTTCTTTTCTGTGGCCGGCCAAAAGGACGCTGCGCAGAACACCAAAGAGTCGGGAAAAGACGCGCAGATGGGGGACCCAGCAGTTGATGGCCCGTAGCGTGAGGCACGCCTGCCACAGCCACAGCAACAACATGGGGTTTCCGCCGCAGCGTCAAGTTCAGCCTTGCCCATGTTTCAGGATTGGCATAGGGTAGAGGCCGCGTAGCACTGGCTCCACAGACGCTGCCAGGCGCTGCTAATGTTTTGCCCCGCCAGCCGGTGGTAGAAAGCCTGCGATGCCAATGTCCCAGGCCTCGTCACTGCCTTGATCGAACACGACGTGGAGATACCGGTTGACGTTGTAGAGCACTTTCTCCTGGTTGCTATACCGCTTGAGGGAGATTCTGAGATGGTGGAGATGGGCTTGTTCCGTGGCGTGCTGCTCATACTCTTCTCCCTCTTTAGGGCTTTCTGAATTGCCCCCTTCCCCTCTGTCCTCCTCGACCTCTTCCCCCTCTTCGCCTTCTTCGCCTTCTTCGCCTTCTTCGCCTTCTTCGCCTTCTTCGCCTTCTTCGCCTTCTTCGCCTTCTTCGTCTGCTTCATCCTCTTCTGAAACCCTATCCAATCTCTCTGAGTCACCGGCTTCCAGATTCCCGGCCGGTTGAAAGTGGAAGTCGCAAATGCTTTCCAGAGGCAGGCAAATTTATGGTCTTGAAACGTTTCCTGTTCGACGGGCTCGCGTTCGTTCGGGAGTTTTTGAGGCACCGGTACTGTGACCCCTCGTGTGTTTGACACTGTGTCTTCTCTTATATGCTGATTCTCTGATGAAAATCTTTAGACACACTAAATAATAAAGACCGTCTAATTGCTTTTGCTTTCTCTCCTTATCGATGTGTAGGATGCTTACGATGCACTGAAACGATGCACGCAAGACATGACATCTTGCACGTGCCGTAGAGGCAAGTTCCGCCTTCTCAGTAATTCCTGGACATGTCGGCGAACAGTATTCCACGTATTAGCATTGTACTGTCGCAGTGTGGAGGGAAGAACTGGTGCGTTTTTCTTCGGTGGTTTCCAGCGGTTTGTGTGCGGCTAAAGAGAGTAAATCCAATGGAAAGCTACATTCTATCAGACTATAGTCGGGGCTGACAGCCAAAATAGGCAGTGCCGATGCTGCATAGTAAAGTGCGAGGCAGATTAGCATTGCCTAGGTTGTATTGGCGCTGCCGTCCAAAGTGGATACGAACTTTAGAGGAGGATCAATAGAAACCCACAGCTGTCGTGATGGGATGTAGACGGAATATAAGCAAAGCTCGGGCAAAGCAGGTATGGCTGCCCAAAGTAGATGCGAATTTAGAGGTCTTTGAATATGATTCGATGCGCGTGCTTACGAGGCTGTCTTTCTTGTTTTTCATGGAGGGTCAATGCCAGGGTTCATCAATAGCAAGACGGTGTCACATGATATTGAAAACAGATAATCATGGCTTCTTAAGAGAACTGCACCAAAGTTTATCATCAGTTCGAAGAATGGCCTCCCATGAAGAGAAGGGGAAAAAAAGATAAAAGGGCCTCCGTTTTACTTCCTTCTTTCCTTCTCGTCTAACCCGACTCAGTCCAACAGACATCTACTTTCCTTCTTCAGCTGTCGGAAAACCTCTATTTTTTCTGCGCCCTTCAACCTTGTTGTAAGCCTCTGCCGTCTGAAAAGAACCGTCTCATTTTACCTCTTGTCCTTTTTTCATTCGCCTCCCTTCGTTCCTCACGATGAGGCCTATACGCTCACGTAAGACAAGCTGGACTAGGATTCCTGGCCCATCACCCAATTCAGAGAGGCCGAACACCACCGGCCAAACGAGTAAATATAGCACGGCACGTCAAGTGATTAGGCCTGCTACCACCGATCAAACGATATCACTTTATTGGTGTTTTGCTACCTGCGCCGATGCGAAATTTTGGCGGTGTTCTATACCACGGGGCCTTTCGCAAAGACAAAAAAGACCCCCCCCCCCAAGAAAACAGTATGTAGTAGTAACGTATCGTTCATAGTTTGTTACCTATCGAACTTCCATTGTCTTCTAGCTTTCTCCTCCTCCTGCTGATACATCGTCGAAGTGATTTCTTTGAAAATACTTTTTTTTTTTTAAAAAAACTAGTATAATTTAGTATAATTGCCACAGGGTGAGTGACTAATTTTTTTTTCAGGAACGTGAATGAACACCAGAGACTCGGAGCTCGAGAGCCATGTCCCCGGAAATATCGCCGGACATGTCCCAGGCGTCCATGCCGCCGTGGATGTCGCCGTCCAGCAGGTCGGGATCCCACAGATCGTCGTCGAGCATGAAGAGGTTGAAGTCGAAGGGGCTCAGCTCCTGCTGGGGCTGGCGTAGGCCGAAGCGCAGGTTCTCGAGGTGGGCCGGCCCAGGATATAGCAGACGGGCCAGCTCTGCGTCTTGGGCGGGGCCGAAGCGAGCCGGGTCGAGATCTATGCCGCCGCGTCCGCCGCCAAAGACGCGCTCGAGCAGGGGTCCCAGCAGGCGCTCATAAGCTCCCGCGTAGACGCCGACTTCGGGCCAGCCGTGCGACGCGATGGCAAGCAGGTTGCTGGTCAGCAGCTTGGCCATATCGAAGATCTGCGGGGCAGAGAAGCGGGCGGCAATGGCGGCGTAGCCGTGGCGCAGACAGAAGAGCACGACGGTGGCGGCCTCGAGCGAGTAGTGGGCCGACAGCCAGGGGCGGCGGAAGACACCGCGCAGAAGGTGGTCGCGGTGGATGCGCTCGGCGGCGGTGGCGGCCTCAAAGGCGCGCAGCAGCGACCGCGGCGGCGGCTGGGGGACGCGGGGAGATGGCCGATGAAGGACCATTAGGCCGCGGGCGAGCATGAGAGAGGGCGGGAGAGCGTGTCGGGGCGGAGTGGGATGGCTGGGGGGTTGGCCAGAGTGGCTGGTGCCAGTGCCAGAGTGGTGTCCGGGGTGGTGTCCGGTGTTTCCGGGATGTCCAGAATGTCCGGAGGGTCCAGGGAGTCCAGGGAGTCCAGAGAGTCCAGAGAGTCCAGATAGTCCAGAGAGTCCAGAGTGGTCATCCTCCTGGCCGTCATACCACTCCTGCAGACGGCGCTCCATGCTGGCCAGCCAGGCGTCCCAGGAGAGGGCGGAAGGAACGGGCTCGCGGTGAAAGTGGACGTGCAGGATCTCGGACAGCAGGCGGTGGTAGGCGACGGAGCCGAGAAAGGGGTGGTGGTCGGGACGAGGGGCCGGCAGACGGGCGTTGATGGCAGCGTCGGGTGTCGACAGGGGCCGCTGCAGCACGGAGCAGATGGAGCGGTCCATGCAGTAGGCGGCCCAGAAGACGCGGCGAGGGAGGTCGTGGTCGGGGTTGAGATCGGGATCGGGGTCGGGATCGGGGTCGACCTCCCTGTGAAGGCCGAGCTCGAGACAGGAGCGCATGGCGACGCCAGACAGGACCCAGACGTTGGCGGCGCGCGGGAAGACGGTGGCGTAGAGCAGCACCAGCAGGATTGTCTGCAGCCAGGCCAGGTCGGAGGGAAAGGCGGCGAGGCCGTACAGGTGGGGGATGCCCTCCTCGAAGAGCGATGCCGACAGGGCCATGCAGCGGGCCTCGTGCCCGTCGTTGGCAGTACCGAGCGTCACCGACACGGCCAGCACGAGGTAGACGACCAGGAAGTCGTGCGAGGGCAGGACGCCGGGCGCGTCGAGCTTGTTCGGCCCGTCGATGTCGAGCTTGTCCAGCCTCTCTAGTCTGTCGAGAGCCTCGAGAGCCTCGCCGACGGCCTGGAACTGCTGCACGACGGTGGCGGCCACGAGAAAGGGGCTGTCGGGCTGGATCGTGTTGAGGTACTTGCGCAAGAGCCGCTGCACAATGTCCCAGGGAATGCTGCGGAGGATGGGCGCCTGGAGGTAGCGAGAAGGGGTGGATGTGGCCGCAGTGGTCGTGATGTTGGTTGAGCGGTTTTTGGTAGAGTTGCCGGAGCTGCTGAGTCCGGGGCCGGAATTAGAGCCAGGGACAGGACCTGGGCCGGAGCCAGCGACAGGACCAGAAACAGAACCACCTCCGCCTCCGCCTCGTCGCTCACGCACTTTGGCGGATGATGGCGTCAGGCCCATGCGGACCTTTGACAGCAGATCGGCCGCGCCAGAGCCATATGGCAGCGTTGCCGCGATGACCGACTGCAGGCTGCTGCTGCGCAGGATGGAAGCCCGGAGAGAGGAAGTATGTGTGAGAGCGGGTGGGTGTTGAAGAGGAGGTGGTAGATGGTGATGAGGGTGAGGAGGATTGGGAGGAGGCAGAGGAGGCAGAGGAGGCTGAGGAGGCTGGTGATGATGATGATGAGGAGGATCAGGTTGCTGCGGATGCTGAGAAGGAAAAGGAAGAGGATGTGCTGAGACCCCTGCGCCATCGCCTCCCACTCCCTCCATCTCGAGCAGGATGTCGGACGCATGCACCACCTCCAGCTGGCCGTCCTTCAGCAGCTCCGTCTCCAGCCGGGCGATCTCCGACTCTAGATGCTGTACGATGCTGCGTGGCACTCCCAGCGACGACGACGAGGCCGGAAGCTGCGCCGACGCCGACGCCGACGCCGAAGCCGACGCCGATGCTGACGCCGACGCTGACGACGACGGCCGTGCCCGTGCCGACGAGCCTGTGCACTCGCTCTTGGCTGCCACGCATTGCGAACACGACGGCAGCTGGCGATCACACTGATTAGTCAGCAAAGACTGCAGGGACAAACAAACACAAGAACAAGGTCAAAAAAAAGAACAACGAGTCGGCAGAACACACACCTTGATCTTGCGTCGCCGGCACCGGGCGCACGACAGGATGCTCCGCTGGCAGTGCTCTGTCATCCTCGATTCGGCCGTCGTGTTTTCCGTTTTCCGTCTTCCGTCTTTTTTTTTTCTTCTGTCCCCCATTCTTTTCCCTGTTCCTCCCGCGGGCTGCTGCGCTTCTTGTTCGTAGGACCTGTTCAGCTGGTAGCCGAAAAAGACCGGAAAGCGGACTTGTGCGCACCCAGCCTGCTGATAAGCCAGCGCCAGCACCATACAGCGGAGATTACCGCCCGCCCATGACGGCTTTCGCCACGGCTCTATCTATAACACGGCCGCGGATGCCAGCGTGATAAGGCGCACATCCCATCACCGCACAGTTTTTGTCTTCATAGTATCTTAGTAGCAGTTCGTGCAGCCGCTGTCCCGTCTATCCTTCTATCCTTATCGGGGCTGCTGCTTCTCCTCTTCCTCGATTGCACCTTCTCTTTGTGCGGCTGCGTCTTCTCCTTGCTCGCTCCTGCCCCTGCTTTACATTTCCAATTGATCCAAATCAGGAATCTCGTGGTCTCACTTCAATTTCCATCTTTGACTTCTTTCTGTCTCCTGTTTCTCTCCTCTCCCTCTCACCCTCTCCGTCTCCCTTCCTCACAATACCACACACACAAACACACACACCATGGGATCCCTCCCCATTCCTGTCGAGCTGTCAGCTCAGCTTCCTACACAGTATGCAGGCCTACAGACAAACAGCAAGCGCATGAATGAAATACTGCAGACGTCATGCCAGTGGGGAAATACGCCAGACGGCGGAATGAGTAGGCAGCCGGCTCTCTCTCTCTCTCTCTTGAGTTTACTCCATCCCGACTGACAGCTAGATAGACCGACTCACGGGCAACGATGACGACCAAAAAGTGCGCAAGTGGTTCATTGCGGAGACGAAGCGGTGCGGCTGCAAAGTGACGGTGGATGCGATGGGGAACATCTTTGCAGTGCGGCCAGGACGCAACAACTCGCTGCCGCCGATCGCCATCGGCTCGCACCTGGACACGCAGCCGACGGGCGGGCGGTACGACGGGATCCTGGGCGTGACGGCGGGCATGGAGGTGCTGCAGACGCTCGAGGCTGCAGGCGTGACCACATACGCGCCGCTGGCGATTGTGGACTGGACCAACGAGGAGGGCGCGCGGTTCCCGCCGGCGATGCTGGCTTCGGGAGTTTGGGCGGGCGCCTTCACGACCGAGTACGGCCAGAGCCGGCCGGACCTTGCGGACAAGGCGACAACGCTGGGCGACGAGCTGCAGCGGATCGGCTTCCTGGGCGACGTGCCCTGCAGCTTCGAGGCCAACCCGCTGTCGGCGCACTTTGAGGTGCACATCGAGCAGGGGCCGGTGCTGGACGCGGCCCAGGAGGCCGTGGCCGTCGTGCAGGGCGTCCAGTCGATCCGCTGGTACCACGTCGACGTCACCGGCCGTGAGGCTCACACCGGAACCACACCCATGGACCGGCGCAGCGATGCGTTGCTGGGTGCGGCCCAGATGATCGTCGCCGTCAACGAGTTTGTCACCCACGGCGAGCTGGCCGCCCGCCAGGCCCGCGCCACCGTCGCCGTCGTCCACGCCTCGCCCCAGAGCATCAACACCATCGCCGGCAAGGTCCGCCTCTCGCTCGACATCCGCGCGCCCGCCGACGCCGACGTTGAGGCCGTCGAGGCCCTCTGCCGCGCCCGCTTCGATGAGATTGCCGCCCAGCACGGCCTGCGCATCGCCATCGACCACTTCTGGTCCTCGCCCGCCCTCCACTTCGACCCCGTCATGGTCCAGTGCGTCCGCGCCTCCTCCCGCGCCTACGGCTGCGAAACCGAGCTCGTCAGCGGCGCCGGCCACGACAGCTGCTACACCAGCCGCCGCTGTCCGACCGCCATGATCTTTGCCCGCTGTCGCGACGGCGTCAGCCACAACCCGGCAGAATACACGAGTCCAGAGGAGTAAGTCTTTTTTCTGTCTTTCTTTTGTTTTATTTTCTTTCATTTACCCTCTGTTTCTCCCTCTTCAACTTTACAAATTACTAACCCTTTCAGCTGTGCGGCTGCTGCAGAGGTACTGCTGGGTGCCTACCTGAGATATGACGACTACCTGGAGAAGACAACGGAGAAGGCTGCATAAAGCATGGTAGAAAGTAGCAGGCGAACGGCATAAACCACGGAAGAAACTAGCATAGACAAGAACAATACAGCATCTATTCAATCTACTCCTTTGCAGCACCCATTAACCAGCATTATCTATCTACCATCTACCAGAATCACTCATCAGCTCATTAGCATACTCACTTCAAAAAATGTATTAAAGGCCTACCTACAACTTCTTCACAAGATTCCATCTTCCGCAATGAACAATGAACAATAAAAACTATTCCTTCCCTAGCGCCCAACAAACTTCAGCTCCAGCAGACGCAGCGGCGGATATACGATGGCCGTCCAGCTCATCGACACGGGCAGGCCCAACTATAATGTGTCAGCATTGACAAGATCTAGAGCTTTTGTAAAACAGAAACGCAGACGCAGAGGGAGGCAGGAAAGCTTACATCAGATCCGACGCCCACAAGCTTGGCAATGGGGCCGGTATAGTAGGTCTGGTACATGCAGACAATGGCGCCAGCCCAGCCGATGAGGAAGCTAGCGAGCGCGGCAAAGCCAAGCGGCAGATAGGAGCGGTCATTCCAGCGGTCCCAGTCATAGGCCTTCTCGCCACGGGAGGCGGTGTTGCGGCGACGCCGCCAGCCACGGAAGATGAACTCCTCCTCGAGGGTAATGGCGATCCAGATGGCGACCCAGTAGCCGATGAGGCTGAGGAAGTTGAGGAAGATGGAGAGCAGGCGAGTGCGGCCGCCGATGGCCGCGGCAGTGTAGCCGATGGTGACGATGGTGGACCAGACGGGACGGGGCACGGGGGCGAACCAGCGACCGAGCATCTGGCAGTTAAGGGCGGCGGCATAGGTGCCAGGGATGTTGTTTGCCGACACGCAGAGGGCGAGAACAACAGCACAGAACTTGCCGAAGCCGTGCAGGGGGGCATAGGCCTCGGCGATGAGGGCGCCAGTGGAGTGGTGCTGGGCAGTGGCCCAGGCGGGCACGGTGGCGATGCCGGAGGCCAGGCCGATGCCGAGGAGCTCGATCAGCAGCTTTCCAGTGGCCATGCCGGCAGCCGTCAGAGCGCCGGTGGCCCAGCGCGACGTCTGCGGCGGGTAGTAGACGTAAAAGTCTGCAGCCGCGGGCGCCCAGCCAAGCGGCCCGGAAGCGGCGAGGAAAAAGTACGACAGGCGGTTTCCAGCGAGCACGGCGCCGCTGCCGGTCGAGGCCGAGTTGGCGTTGAAGTCGGGGCCAGCCGAGCCGATGAGCACAAAGAGCAGCAGTACCGTCGGCACCCAGACCCAGCGCTCAAACGCGTGGAACCAGTGGATGCCAAACGTGGCCACGACCCAGGCGATCAGGGCCGACACGACGATGCCGACAATGACGCTCATGCCGTGTCCGTTGACGGCCGACAGGATCAGCCCGGCCACGAGGCAGTCCACGAGGCCGTAGCCGACCTCGATCACAATGTTGAGCACCACGCACAGCTTGGACGGCCAGTACCCCATGGAGTAGCGCGCTACCATCAGCGTCCGCAGCCCGGAGATGGGCCCGAAGCTGGCAATGTAACCTGTGCATGCCGAGCCGAAGAGGGTGCCAAACAGGCAGCAACTAGAGATGTTAGGGGAGGAGGAGAGACAAATGGGGGGGAAAGAGACAAAGATAGATGAATAAGCCGAGAAAATAAAATAAGAATAAAATAAGAATAAGAACAAAAATAAACAAATAAATAAATAAATAAATAAATAAATAAAAAAACTTACAGGACCGCATCCTTGAATCCCAGACTATAGGCAATAGGCCCCAGGATGCCCATCGTCATGTTGTTGGCCGTGCAGTTGATGGCAAACCAGATGATGAACATCTGCATGTACGACCCCGTCGTCACGCGCGGATGCCGCATCTCCTCGCCCACCCGCTGGATGCCGCGCACCTCCATGCCCGACACGCCGTCAAGCCGCTGCATCCAGCGCTGCAGCCGCGTGAAGCCGACGCTCTGCTCGCTGATCGGCTCGGCCATGAGCGACGGCGAGTCCACGCCCGACGTCGAGCCGTGGGCCGTCTTCTCAGCGATCGGCTCAGTCTTGGAGACGTCCTCCATCCTGGGGGGTTGTGGGGCGAGTGACAGAGATAGAATGAGAGATTGAGTGAGAGAGGGAGGAGTGAGAGAGAAAAGAAAACATATATACGTGTGTGTGTGTATGTATGTATGTATAGGCACGTATGAGTATATTGATTATTGACCGAATGTATAGAGACAATATAGGCATGTCAACAACCGACTTACACGGGACACCTCTCAATGTATAAAAAGTAGTGCCGTCCAATGAGGGACCACTATCTCGCTCCCTGCCCCCCTTCATGCTCGGCTCTCAAAAAGGAACCACAAACAATATCAGCAGGTTCGCTATCTAGCCATTCCTTTGGGGAGATAACATCCCCATACACCAACAGGGCAGACGGAGATGGGCGATGAGGCGCTGCCAGCAGCATCCGAAGGCCAGAAGGGGAATGGCTCCAGCCTTGGCAGCAACTGGGGAATACACGCGCCATCCATACGCCCGTGCATAGTAGTAATGGGAGCAGATTGTAGGCTATCAATCAGCTCAGGCTATGTATGACCGCATCCTCACGAGCCTGCTGTCCTGCTTTATCGTACTGGCTCAACGCTTGCAAAAGATTTAAGCAGCCGTCCGAGATATCTTTGACCACCGAATTAAACATTATCGTCTACGAAACCGAACGAAACTTTTGCTTTCTTTAATCTAATCGCTTGATTTCTTTACTGCTATTCAGTTCAAATTTCAGTTTAGTTTTAGTTTATTTAATTTAGCTTTAATTCTTCTGATACTGGCTAGCTAGCTACTACCACGTGTCTCTCATGTCTCAGCATACCTGCACGGACGAGGTGGTGTCCGGCTTCTCGTCGACTGCAGCGGCTTGGTCGTCTGGCCGAGGCAGCGTCTTGGCCAGCTCGCCTAGCAGGTCGTACTCCATGACCCAGCGCATGCGCTCGCGCACGACGTCCGGCTTGAAGGCGCCGGCCCACTGCTCCTCCGGGATGTCGGCGCTGGCCATCTTGCCCGTCTCGTAGCTGGACTGCGTGATCCGGTCCGTACGCGGCTTGCGTAGATCCTGGAGGTACTGCAGCGCCGCACCCAGGTCGGCGTCCGGCCAGCTCTTGAGCACCTGTGCGAGGGCAAAACCGGACTCGATAGCCTGGCAAGCACCTTGGCCTGAGAGAGAGAGAGAGAATAAAATGTCAGCAAAATGAAAAGAGTAAAGAGTAAAAGAACAGACAGCAGCAGCAGCAGCAGTAGCAGTAGCAGTTAACTCACCCTGATGGGGAAGCGTCGAGTGGACGCTGTCGCCGATGAGAATGACGCCGGAGCCGGGGCTTTCCGGCTGGGCGTCGAACCACTTGGCTGTGGGCTCCCGCACGTAGAGCGCCTGCTTGAGGATGCGGCCGTCGGGGCTGCCGCGACGCAGCCCAGCGATGATCTCCTGGCAGGCGGGGCTCCAGTCCTTGACCTGGGCGTGCAGGTCGTCGACGGGGGCGGTGTCGAGCCAGCTCTCCGAGGTCCAGTTCTCAAGCGGCTCCGACATGAAGGCGATGATGCCGACGCGGGCGGTGGCGGAGTCATCGTTGCCGATGGGCAGGGTCAGGATGTGGCGGCGGGGCCCGCGGAAGTTGACCGTTTTGCGCAGCAGGGCAGCTGTCTCGGGCGTAAGATGATCGTAGGCCACATAGCCGCGGTAGACCATCTGGCCGGAGTAGATGGGGTTGTCGGACAGGCCAAAGTGCTGGCGGCGAACGACGCTCTTGATGCCGTCGCAGCCGATAACGATGTCGGCCTCGGCTGTGGTGCCATCGGCAAATGTTAGGACGTAGGCGCGTGCCTCTGGCCGCCAGGCCACCTCGGTCAGCCGCTTGCCCAGCAAGATCTGCTCGTCCGGCACGCCGCGGCGCAGGGCGTCGAGCAGATGAGCGCGGTGGATCTGGCGCGACCGCGGCGCGCCGAACTCGTCGATCTGGCCTAGGAAGTCGCCTGTGCGGTAGTGGCGGTACTCCATGTAGCACGGCGGGTCGCGCGATGACTTCCACAGCATGTCCGGGCCGACGCCCATGGCGTCCAGGATGCGGTTCGCGTTGCGCGTGATGTTGACGCCCGCGCCCACCTCGGTCAGCTGCGATGCCGCCTCGTACAGCTGCACGTTGCCCAGCTGTGCGTACCGTGCCGCATTGGCAAACGCCATGCCTCCGAGGCCACCGCCGATGATGGCGATCCGCTTGTCTTGGAAGCCCATCGGATAGTATGCTTTGAGGAGATGTGAAAAGGGGGAGGAGAAAAAGGTTAGCCAACAGAGAGCACGATAGAGGACGGCCACAGAAAGAGAATGAGAAAAAAAAATTAATGGTCCAGCAATGAAGAAAACATCAGATTCCAAAATAAGCCTGCACCAGACACACGGAGCCCTTCCCGGGCAATAATGTAGACGATAGCGACCAGGCCATAGACGTTGTCCAGGACCACCCAGAGCCCGATAGTAGCCAATCAGTGGCTGCGAATAAAAATTCCGTGAGAGAGGGATGGGGGGTGGGACAAGACGGACGCCTGCGGACATTGGCGTCGAGCTGTCGACATGTCCGTCTGCTTGCCGCAGGAGCGGATATGTCCGGCGGAAGAGGGTATAATATAAAAAAGAAGGAAAGTCACGCTAGGATAAGACGTTAGCTCGAAGAAGGGCGATAAAGCAGCAGCAGAGGTTCTCACATATATCCTAGGAGGGGGGAGCACGACCACTAAGCTGTCACTACACAGCAAACTAGACGGCAGACGACAGATTCGTAGTGGCAGATGACCGGAGCGGGGGACCATCTCCTACTCGTCGATGTTGCTGGCAATTGGTATCGATGTGATATTGCAGATGGGCGGAAGATTGGTTATGGCGGACATATCCGCCCCCGGCTATCAGTTGCCTGCCGGCAGCAAGGTGCATGCGATGCTAGCCGGGGTCGAGAGCTAGCTCGTACGCGCACATGCATAGTTACTCCGTCCGTTTGGTTGGTGGTTGAGGCCGAGAGACGGCAGATATCCTCGTCAGTCAAAGTTAACTTTGTCGTTTTTTGTTGTTCTTTTTTTCAACGGAGAAAGACGCAAGGAGGGGGAAAGAGCAGACGATAAGCAGCCGCCATGTCCATAGTCAGAGGAGATAAAGGCCCATCCATATTGGGGAGGGGGGCAGCGGTAATACGTGGGCGTTCCTTCCTTCTCCAGCAAAGCACCACGTGAAGGCAGTGCACGTGAAGAGCGTAAAGAAAAGACAAAACACGTGCCCACGCAAACAACTAACGCCAACGATACCGAGACTGACCGAGACCAAAAAAAAAAAGAGAGATGGCCTCGCACGTTGACAAGCTGCTGGGGGCGCTGACGCTGGAGGAGAAGTGCTTCCTGGTGGCGGGCAAGAACATGTGGGAGACGCTGGATGTGCCGCGGTTGGGGATCGGCAGCATCAAAACGACAGATGGGCCGGCCGGCGTGCGAGGAGCTACCTGGACAGACGGGACGCACACGACATACATTCCGTGCGGGATCTCGCTGGCGGCAACGTTTGACGCGGAGCTGGTGGAGCGGGTGGGCCGGGTGCTGGGGGCGGAGACGCGCAGCAAGGGGGCGCATGTGCTGCTGGCGCCGACGATGAACATGAGCCGGTCGCCGCTGGGAGGGCGCAACTTTGAAAACTTTGGCGAGGATCCGCTGCTGACGGGCGTGATGGCGGCGCATTATATCCGGGGAGTGCAGGCGACAGGAGAAGAGGATGGCGAAGAGGACGGCGAAGAGGACGGAAAGCAGCAGAAAGCAACACACAGAGGAGTCGGGGCTTGCATGAAGCACTACGTGGCCAACGACATGGAGACGCGGCGGTTTAACATGGACGAGGCCATCGATGCGCGCACGCTGCACGAGGTGTACCTGCGGCCGTTTTCCCACGTGCTGCGGCGGCCAGACACGACGCCGTGGACGGCGATGGCGGCCTACCCCAAGATCAACGGAGCCCACGCCGACTGCAGCGTGCCGCTGCTGGACGACGTGCTGCGGCGGGCCTGGGGCTTCGAGGGCCTGGTGATGAGCGACTGGGGCGGCCTGAACGACACGGTGCAGAGCCTGGTCGCCGGCACCGACCTGGAGATGCCGGGGCCGCCCCTCCGCTACGGCCAGCCGCTGCTGGCAGCCGTGCGCGACGGCCACATGTCCGAGGCTCAGCTGGACAAGTCTGTGAGGCGGCTGCTGTGTCTGCTAGACCGGGCAGGAGCTCTGGAGGGGAAAGGGGGTAGCAGCGAGACGGAAGAAAAAGAAGCGACAGCTCAGTCGCCCGAGAAAGACTCGGACCTACCAGCCTTCCGCCAGACGGCACGCGATGCCGCAGCGGGCGGCATTGTGCTGCTGAAGAACGAGGGCGAAGTGCTGCCGCTAGAGGTTGGCGAGAGCAGCGAGAGCAGCAAAAACAAAAGGCCGCTGCTGCGGCGGCTGGCCGTGATCGGACCCAACGCGGCCAAGCCGACGACGGGCGGCAGCGGCAGCGCGTCGGTGAACCCCTACTACGTGACGACGCCGCTGGAGGCGCTGACAGAGGCAGTGCAGTCCGGTGGCGGCCACGTCGGCGGCGGCTCCGGCGGTGATGTGGTGGAGGTGGTGCACGCGCCGGGTGTGCTGACAAACCTGCAGCCACGGGTTCTTGCCGGCGAGGAGCTTCTGCGGCAGCCGGACGGCTCCGGCGGCTCCGGCGGCTCCGGCGTGCAGGTGGACTTTTACGCGGGCCACGACTTTGCCGGCGCCGTGGTGGCGTCGTCGCACTGGCCCTCAGCCGCGCTCTTTATGATGAGCGACGGCGACACGCCGTCCAGCCTGCGCGGCCGCCCGCACTGCTACCGGGTCCGCGGCATCGTCCGGCCGCCCGTCTCGGCCACCTACGACATCAGCCTCGCCCAGACCGGCCAGGCCCGGCTCTACCTCGACGACCGCCTGGTCATCGACAACACCGGCTGGACCACGCCCGGCGGCTCGTTTATGAACTGCGGCAGCGCCAACAAGCTGGCCGCGCTCGACCTGCAGGCCGGCCGTGAGTACGCCCTCCGAGTCGACAACGTCGTCGTGCCGCCACCCTTGCCACCCCACGACAACACGCTCTTCCACACGCTCTCCGGCCTGCGCGTCGGCCTGCAGGCC
>JRUC01000153.1:0-35207 GCA_000806385.1 Leptographium procerum
CCCCTCTCCTCCTCATCTGCGCTTTCTATCTGTTGCCGGCGATGTGTCTTTAACATCGGGCCTCTCTTCTTCAAGTCTTCCCGACGAACACGCAAAGCGCCGCCGCATGATGGGCCAGCTTCTCAGCCGAAGCAAAATTTCTGGCCTGGAGGGCCTGATGCTGCACCACATAGACGCTTTTGTCCAGTCCCTGCGCCGTCGAGGCAGCGTCGCCCTGGTCGAAGCCGGCTCGGCATGTCGAGCGCTCGAGGCTGACATCATATGTATGTAGCAAGGCAGTCCCTAGTCCCCTTGACACAGACTGGTGACTCGTGACTGATCTGGAGGGGGTTTTCTAAAAAAACACATGTTATAGCAACCTACTCCTTTGGCGAGTCCCTGGGCGCACTTGATGCTTGGGAGAGCGGCCAAAGCCTGCAGATGGTGCAGGCTAACGACGAGAAGGCCACCTGGATGCCTCTGTTGACGAGCTTTCCCTTGCTCTGCGGCATTTGGGAAACAGCACAGCGCGAGATTGCGCGCGTGACGGGTATACAGTCCGTCTACTGCAGGTCTCTTGCCGAATTCGATCATGTGAGTGCTTTTTTGTATTCCTGTCTAGATACCTTTTGCTTTTTTCTGGCTCTAATGTTTGTGCGATAGTGGGCCGAAAAACTGTGGATGAGGGCTACATCCGACGGAGAGCCATCCGTGTTCCCGAATCTCATCAAGGTATTGACAAAGTCTGGCCTACCAGCCGAGACGGCGCTATCTGAAGCCAAGGAGAACCTAGGCCCCGGCACTGATACAACGTCTGGCTCTCTCGCCCACATCCTGTACGCGCTGTCAAAAAATGAGGCCTACCAGGAGGCTTTGCTTCTCGACCTGGCCCAGGCCGGCTTCCCGACAGACATGACAGCCCTCGATGGGATCCCGAGGCTGAGGGCGTGTGTGAAAGAGGGCGTACGCTGGGCGGGGACAGCTGCTGCGATGCTGCCGCGCATTGCTCCACCGGGCGGCGTGGACCTACATGGCCACCATATCCCTGCAGGGGTGAGTTTCTCAATCCCACAGTCTCGGTCCCAGAAGGCTTCCCAAATCGTGCATTGAGTTAGCGGCTCACCATCCTGCCGACCAACTACAGACAGTCATGACCTCGTCTCCCATCTGGTACCTTCGGGACGAGGCTACATTTCCTCAACCAGAGCTTTTCGATCCGTATCGTTGGATCTCTGCGGACGGAGCGGCCCTTTCCGAGAACCCCCTGCGAGATCGCTACTATATTCCGTTCTCGAAAGGGCCGAATATTTGCATAGGAGCCCAGTGAGTCGATGGCCGCTTCTCTCTTGCACTTCGAGATAGCTTGCTCATGCTACTGATGCGACTAGATTTGCATACTATGAGCTCTATCTGGGCGTGGCTAAGGTGGTTCGCAACTTTCGCCTGCGGTCACAAAGTGCCCAGTACGACGACGGCGGTGGCGAGAAGTTCTGGCAGCCAGTACCTCTTCCGCCTCGGAGAGAATGGGTTGCCGCCGTCCCACTGCAGGCTCTCAATATCAGCTTCAAGTCGAGGTTCTAACAAGGCAGCTTTGCAGTCATAGGCTGATGGTGAGGCTTGTCGGGTGAGGGCGATAGCTCGCGTCCTTGCTCTCGATATGTTTGCTGGGGTTTAAAGTACGGAGTATTCTGTATTGGCGATGACTATTGAATTTTGTATTTCTTAAACCGAATATAAAAGTAAGAAAATGCTTGCTTACTGCCTGTTGCGTCCCGAATACAAACAGTGACTACGTCGTATGTACTCGTACTACATACTCGTGCGCGCCTGCATGACAGACTATACTCGTGTATCTCCACATTCCGTCGTGTTTGTGGGGAAAGAGCGTTCTAAGCAGGACCTAAATTCACTAAATTTGGGCGGCCAGTTTGTCACCTGCTCCCGAAACATGCCTCGGTAGTGCTAAAGATTGCGGAGAGGATGGTGGCAACGGCATAATTGATGGGTTGGTCAGCAAACTGCCACACTACACCGCTTTCCAGATATCGAAATGCAGTGGCGGCGTCAGCTGGCCTTCGGTTTGATGCAACCACGAATCTGTGTCCTTGGACTCCCGCCAGCTTACAACTTGTTTACGACGATTTGTCCGATTTTTCCGATTTTTCCATCGCAGCCTGACTCTCACAATACGCAGAACAACTCGAACTATAGCAACAACTGCATCGGGGAAACATGTCGTTTCTAGGCGGGGCCGAATGCTCTACGGCAGGCAACCCGCTGAGCCAGTTCACAAAGCACGTCCAGGATGACAGAAGCTTGCAGAGGGACCGTCTGGTCAACGGTGGGCCCAACGGCTCGCTGAACGGATTTCGAAGCGCCGGCCGGGGCATCGCCCAAGACGAGGTGAGTCATCCGTCTGCTGCTGTGCTGCTGTGCTGCTCTGCTCTCAAGTCAAGAATTCTTAGCACTCACTGACAACACTCTCACCATGGCTATGTTCAGATGGTCAACGGCTTTCTCCAACACGGCCCAGTCATCCCGGAAATGAGCATGGAGCCCGGACATCCGGCTCTTGGCAACCAGCTTCCCATGGAAGCGGCACGCGGCGTCCACCTCCGTGCACAGTCCGCCTCGCCCGTCTGGTCCGAAGGCTTCCACGCCCCGACACCCATGGATGCCGCATTCAGCCCCGACGATTTTGCAAAGTTTAAACAGCAGCAGCAGCACCTGATGCAGCAGCAACCGCAACAGCCGATGGCGTCGCCGTCTGTCGCCGCCGCCGGCCCTTCGCATGCCCGTCCCGTGATGGACATGAATACCATGGCCATGAACCCAGGCCCCATGGGCATGGGTATGGGCATGGGAATGGGTATGGGTTCAACGCCGTTCATGATGTACCGACAAAACATGCAAGCGAACAACTGGGCGCAGCAACAGTTCCACTCTCCGGCAATGTTCCAGCAAGGGCAAGAGGGCCAGAGGGCGGCCGAAGGCAAGGGCAAGGGCAAGGTGGTGGAGCTGGACGACCACCAGTGGGAGGAGCAGTTTGCGCGCATGGACATGCACGACAAAACTGCGGCAGAAGAGGACACACAGAAGGGTAAGGAGGCTGAGGCGACGGAAGATGCTAAGGCCGAGGCTGCCATCGAGCGCGAGCTGAACCAGATGGATGAGAAGCTTCTGCAGCCAGAGACGGACTTTGGCGATCTGGAGGCAGTTTGGAACGGCATCCAGACGGAAAACGCAGCGATGCGGTCGGCCTTTGGCGGAGACGACTGGAAGGACGTCAGCGAGACGTACAACAACTGGAGTAGCGAATGGGAGCCGCTCAACTATCGTATGGGCATGGACCCGCGCATCGAGCCGTACCAGTTTGAGGAAGACAACCTGTTCAAGGAGCAGAACAACCCGTTTGAGGAGGGAGTGCGGATCATGAACGAGAACGGCAACCTGTCGCTGGCGGCACTGGCGTTTGAGGCGGCGTGCGCGCGAGAGCCAGGGCGAGTCGAGGCTTGGGTGTATCTAGGCTCGGCGCAGGCGCAGAACGAGAAGGAGACGGCAGCTATCCGGGCGCTGGAGCAGGCACTGAAGCTGGACCCGACGAACCTGTCGGCGCTGATGGCGCTGGCGGTGTCGTACACGAACGAAGGATACGACACGACGGCATACCGGACGCTGGAGCGGTGGCTGTCGGCCAAGTACCCGCAGGTGCTGCCGCCGGCACAGCTGTCATCGGCGGCAAACGTGGGCTTCACGGACCGACAGCAGCTACACGACGGGATCACGGAGCAGTTCATCCACGCGGCGCAGCTGTCGCCGGACGGCGAGCACATGGATCCAGACGTGCAGGTGGGACTGGGCGTGCTGTTCTACGGGGCCGAGGACTTTGACAAGGCGGTGGACTGCTTCCACGCGGCGCTGGCGTCGAGCGAGCTGGGCACGAGCAACCAGCGGTCGCAGATCCACCTACTGTGGAACCGGCTGGGGGCGACGCTGGCAAACTCGGGCCGGTCAGAGGAGGCGATTGCAGCCTACGAGAAGGCGCTGTCGCAGCATCCCAACTTTGTGCGGGCGCGATACAACCTGGGCGTCAGCTGCATCAACATGGGCTGCTACGAGGAAGCGGCCAGCCACCTGCTGGCGGCGCTGGCGATGCACAAGGCGGTAGAGAAGAGCGGGCGCGAGCAGGCGCGCGAGATCCTGGGCGGCGCGGCGGCCGGCGTGACGGACGAGCATCTGGACCGCATGACGACTCAGAACCGCAGCACCACGCTGTACGACACGCTGCGGCGCGTCTTTGGCTTGATGGACCGACGAGACCTGGCCGACCGGGTGGCGGTGGACATGGATCCGGACTCGTTCCGGGGCGAGTTTGATTTCTAGGTTGAGGGGGAGGGAAAGAGGAAAGAGGAAAGAAAAAAGACTGTGTTGCTCGCAAAAGTGTCTATGCGTCTAGGCATACTGAAAGCATCTTTATTTTTGGTTAATAGGCTTTTCGCATACAAGAATGTATGCGATATATAAATATCTATATCTGTGGTCCTCTCACGACTCCCTTTTCTCCTCACTTTACTGTCACAAAGCCCACACCCTCTCGCGCCCGCCGCACTGCCCGCCGCAGCTGCTGCTCCTCCGTGTCGGTCCATGGCACCGAGATGGCATCCCACTTGACGCCCGGCGTGTGGTATTCGCGCTTGTGCTGCGCCCGCTGTGCCTGCAGTCGGCTCATCGCCCGCGGATCACCGCTGCCGCTAAAGACCATCAGCGCTGTGCACGGCGGCAGCTGGTCGTAGATGCGCTTGATGCGCCGCCCTAGGCCGGCAAGGCACCGCTCCAGGTCGCTAGTCTGCGTCTCTGGTGTGTCTTGCTCATCGCCGCCCTCTTCAGCCTCTTTGTCCTTGCCCTCCTCCTCCTCTTTCTCTTCCTCCTCTCCCATCAGCTCCTGCAACCGCTCTAGCGTCGGCGGTCCTTGGCTGTCGTCCACCGGCCCCGTCAGCTTGTTGCGGTTCCACCACCCCCGCAGCGCCTCGAGCCCGCGCATGCGCGCATACACAAAGTCCACGCCGCCCCCCGGCACCACCATGCCGTCGCCGTCTCCTAGCACCGCCCGCAGCACGCTAGCCTCCACCTCGGCGTCGCTACGGCAGCCTCCCAGCAGGATACCAGCCTCGCCGCAGAAAGACCGTCGCGGATCGCCCCAGTCCACGGCGGCCGTGCTCTTACCAGTGGCCAAGCCACCAGTGGCGGCAGGGCCGGCTTGGCTGCGGTATGCCGTGCCAGCACGGCCCAGCCGGTGGAAGAGGTTCTCTCCGGAACCCTCGCCGCCGGCCCACTCTGAATTCTGGTTGCCGGCCGCCCACAGCTTGCCCTTTTCGCACTTGCGCTTGATCAGGTCCAGACAGGTGCGCGCGTCCTCGATACTGTCGTGGCCCTGGGCCGTGCCGTGGCCCTTTTGGATTTCCCGGTTGAGGTACTTGGCCGACAGCCAGCGTAGCGCGTGCTTCTTGGGAGGGCCGGCCGGGTGGGGGAAGGCGATGGACGTGTCGACCACAAAGGGGTGCGTCAGCTGCAGGGCCCTCATGTCCGAGTCGAGCGAGTGGCCCACCAGGATGGAGCGGGCGTCCAGCAGGGCCAGCAGCCGGGCCTGGATGTCGCCGAGCGTCGTCGTGACCGGCGCCAGCATATCCTCAGTGATGCCCGAGAAGCGCGTGAGGTAGTCGACGATAGGCACGTCGGGCTTGACCAGCTCGTCCATGACCAGCTCGCCGTCCCAGGCCAGCACGCTGATGCGCGTCAGCACAAACACGTTGCCGTCGGCCTTGCACATCTCGCAGTCCACCGCGTACACCTTGCGGCCGGCCGTGATGCTGCCCTGCTCGATCTCGGCCTCGGGCACGTCGCCGGCATCCAGGCTCTCGACATTGGTATGCACCCATCCCGGCCGGTCCTGGAAGGCGGCGCGGCTGGCCTCGTCCGGCAGCATGGCCGGGTGCAGCTGGAACTCGTTGGAGAGGTACTCTTCCGGGCTAGCCAGGAACTCAGTAATGCGCGTGCGCACGTCCTTATGCAGCTGGTGCGCCTTCTTGTCCTTGTCCTCGGCGGCCGCCTTTGGCAGCGGAGCCGTCAGGAACGTGGCCACGGGCGAGAACATGGTGGCGAGCTTCTCGTTGCCCCGAGCCCGCACCGGCCACAGATGCGGGAACACGTCGGCAAACGGCCGCAGAGCCTTCGGCAGCCTCTCCCGGACCAGCGGACGCGGGTGGCAGTCGTCGGCTGCGGGCGCCTGCTGCGAAATCCACCGCTCCAGCGCCGTCGTGTTGCCGTCCTCCTGCTGCGCCCAGCGCCCAAGATCCACGTCCGCTTGGAACATGGCCTCCTCCAGGCCGGGCACCATGATGGCCACGACCTTGCGGAAGTTCGGCCGGTGGTTCACGGCCACCCACTGTGGCGCCGTACCGTCGGCAAAGATGTACGTCACCAAGTTGCGCAGGTCAGACACCTGGATCCTGCTCTGCAGCCGCGCGTTCTTGCCAAACGAGATGGCCGGGTAGTTTCCCGACTCCTTCTTAGGCACTTTCTTAAGCTTCTTGGTCGCCCGACCGTTGCGGATCGTCTGCCACTCGCCGCTGCTGCCGCCGGCGTCCTCGCCTGCGGCTCCATTCGACGAAGCTGCCTCGCCGGACATCTTTTTCTCTCTGTTGTCGGTTTTCTTGCCTGTGGTCTTCTGCGCGTGTTCGGCGTCTATTTCGGTGTCTGTCCGAGAGCGCTTTGTGCCTGCTATACTCTTCGACCCGTTCTTTAGCGCATGCGAAGATGCGGGAGGTGCTTTTGTTGCTGTCGTCGTCGTCGTCGGAGAAATGCTGCTGGGATTGGGAGTTGTCGTCCCCATGCTGGCCGGTTTCATTGAAGCGGCGCGCCCCCCAAAAAAAAAAAAAAAAAAAGGGGGAGGGGGGGAGAAAGCGAATCAGGTGTCAATTACATAGCAAATAATACAATGGTCCAAGATTCAGATCATATTGTGGCCTCGCGTCTTGTCGTCTATGGGCCTGAGTCGCGTAGCTTGTGCCCCGAAATTGATGTTCGAAGCAAAATTCTCCTCTGGTTTATTTTAAAAGCTGCGTCATGACAGCCTGCTGCATAGTGACTAACGACTGCTGGAGTGTGGGTCCATCTGCCCTAGTGCAGCCGCTATTAGCTTTGATAGTCTAGCCAATCATCTGCCAGATCCTTGAGCTAGCTCTTTGGAAGCTTCACTTTCAGTTCCAGCCAACCAGACCAGCCATGCTCAGACCAGCTGTTGCATGGGCTTTGCACATTAACACAATCCATGGAGACGATAGACTGCAGTTGTAGCAGCTGCCAGACGGAGCTGGGCGCGCTCATAAATCTATGGACCCAGATCGGCAGGAGCTTCTACAGTCCGATCGTATCGCCTAACTCGCGTTTGAATGTACAGGCTCTTGGGGTGCCAAGGACCGGCGAGAAGGCGACGCTCGTCGAGGGCTGGTAAGCTCGAAGATGGAGTAGAATGAAAGGGGCCGTACAGGAAATTCTAACAGCCGTTGCAGCCGTCTTCAGGACATTGCATGCCGGCTGTGTAAAGCTCTAGTTGGTATTGAATGTTTGGCCGCACCCACAAACCACGCCCTTGAAAGGTGAGATAACACGGCCAGACTTGCAGCTTTCCAGACTTCCAGTGCCTGCAACTGACACTTGACCAGTAACCAAGTGCTCCTGCGCCGGACGGCGTTTTCAGCTATTGGCGAGGATGGCAATGTGGCAGATCTCAACATTGTGCGAAAGCTGAAGCTACGAGATTCTGTGCGGCAAAGCACAGGGTCTGATGACGAGGCCAGAGACAAAGATGAGCGATCTCTGAGAGGCTGGGCGCTTAAGCCTGAGGTCGTGTCCATCCAGGCGCAGATCGAGACGCAGCGCGCGGACATTGATCGCATCGACAAAGCAGGGCTGCAGGTGGTGGCGGCGATGGACGCAGCAGTCAGCCGCATGGGCAGAGAGATGGTCGGCCTGCAGGAGATGATACGCAAACTGCAGCACGACGTTTGTGGGCATCAAGATGACTTGTCCTCACTCAAGAGTGACGTCCGGGGTGTCGAACAGCTGGTCCGGTCAGCTCAGATTAGAGATGAGGCGAGCAGGAGCGGAGACAAGAAGAGCAAGGATAAAGATAAAGAGGCGCTCGGCCAGATGCACGCACAAATGAAGTTGGCCAGCGACGCCCTGCTCGAAGCGCAGAAGAGCTTTACGACTACGACTTCGCAGCTGCGCAAGGAGGTGGCAGCGGCCAAGGCGGAAATTCGGCAGCTGAAGAAGCAGGTGGAGAGTTCCATGAAGGCGATGCCGCGGGACGGCGACAAGGACACAGCAGCGATCGAAAAGCAGGCCAGGGAACTGGAGCAGCTGAGGTCAGAAATGGCCGATTTCCGGCGAAAAATGCAGCGACAGAAAGAGGAGCAGGCGGCAGAATCGGCGGCCTGCGGAAATCAGGCCTTCAGCTCACGCGAGCTCGACATAATTACGAGCAACATTACCAAGCTAAGTAAAAGGGCCAGCCAGGTGGAGCCGCTGCAGATGGAGCTCGCCATTCTTAAGGTACGGGTAAAGCGGCTGGAATCTCTGCCAAGAGAGAAGGAACAGGCGGAGGAAGTAGGAGATGAGATATCTGACGACGGACGAGAGGATAACAGCTCTAGGCTGAGCATGTTGGGCTTGCAGCGAAAGCGACGCTCTATGGGGACGCCTCACACAGGGATAGGGTCGTCTTCGAAGCGGCCGCATTGGCCATATGTGTCCTCGGAAGAAGAGGAAGGCCCAACGACAGCGACGACAACGGCACCAGGGCAGCAGGATATGCATCTGTCATCGCCGCTGTCGTCGACTCTGCGCAGTTCCGGCTCACAGCAACGACAGTGGCAACAGCGGCAACAGCGGCAACAGCGCCGACGGTCGGCACCGCTGACTAAGACCGGCGGCCGGGACAGGCGATACAGAACTTAGGCGGATTGAGACGAGGAGGGGCAGAATATATACTGTTTTTATTTACCTCTTTTTTCTCTCTCACTTCTTTCTCCCTTTTGATTTTTTGCCGTTTTGTCCTTCCTATTTTCTCGCCGCTTCCACGGACTAAGGCTCAAGGTCAGCTCTGAGAATGCCGATGGCCAGACTGGCTAGATGCTCGACAGGGGCCAGGATGTTGTTGCGGAAGAATCCGGCAGCAGCTGTCTCGGTCGGATCCTGGATCCAGTGGTGGAGAGCGGCAGAGATTAGATCGCGGTCGGGGACGCCTTGGACGTCCTGCAGCATCTCGCGGGCAGTTCCAAGCAACTCCCAGTCGTTCGAGTGGCCCATGGGGCCGTAGCGCAGCACCATGAGCAGGATGGCCTCATACAGAGCGCCGTCGGCGAGGGGGGCGAGAGCGGCCTGCACGCCAGGATGGACATTGGATAAAGAAGAAGAAGAAGAAGAAGAAGAAAATGATGATGATGACGGCTCGATGGTGGTGTTGGTGATGGTCTTTGCGATCAAGAGGAGGCCCTTGAGGCGCCACTGGGCAAAGGGGGCTACATACTTGTAGGGATCGCTGCGCAGGGCGACAAAGCACTCGACGGCTAGGGCGTGGGCAAAGTTGTGCTGCTCCGAGTAGTAGACGATGGCCTGCTGGAAGACGTGGGCAAGCGGCTCAACGGCCCAGCGGCGGGCGCGGATGAGGGGGCGGCAGAGGGCCCAGGCATGGCGCAGGCTGGCGAGGCGGGCGGCAGGGGCGACAGGCTGCTCGGGTCGGCAGTCGTCATAGATGCGGTCCAGCTGGGCGGCCGTGAGGGAGGTCACCTTGCGGTTGAGAGGGGGCTTGCGCAGCACGGCGACGTCGGGGACGAAGCTGAAGGCGTTGAGGGCCAGCAGCGGCGATTTGCGGCAGACCTGATAGACGTCGAGGTCGTCGGCACAGCGGGCGCAGTCACAGGTGAAATGATAGAGGTCGAGACCGTGCTGGCGGGCCGACTTTGGCTTTGTGTAGTCTTGAGGGAAGGAGAGATGTGTGTGTTAGCTGCCATACCAGACGCCAGAAATGCAGAGACAATAGTGGATTATGTAATCACACACCGATGTAGGAGATAGTGACCTCGTCGCCGGCGCTGATGGCCTGCTCAGCGCGTAGAAAAGCCTTGCGGCCGGCAAAGGCGACGACAGCGTTGGGCACGCACGAGTGGTTGGCCATGGCCAGCTGGGCGTCGAGGAAAGTGCCGGTGTAGCCGACGTCAGCGTCGCTGCGGTCAAACGAGTTGGTGTGGATCTTGCACATGGCCTCGGAGGCGGTGGCGACGTCGTCGTCCGTGGCTGCCCAGCCGGCCAGCGAGCAGGCCGCCGCAGCCTGGACCTCAAAGTCCTTCCAGAGCGCCGGCCGTGCTCGGAAGCCGGCCACGTTGCCCTCGAGCCCGGCCACGGTCTCCTTGACGGCCGGCCAGCGCAGTAAAATCTGCAGCAGCGCCCGCACGGGGGCCGGCACGATTCGAGGCGGTGAAATTTCTTCTCCTTTTGTCCCCTTGTCCTTCTCGGCCTCCTCCTTCTTGTCCTTCTCTTCCAACACCTTCTTCAGCGCCCGGCACTCCAGCTTGTGCACCGCCGCCCAGTGCGCCCGCTGGCATCGGCTGCCGCAGTACGCAGACGCCCGGCAGCCCGTGCAGGCTTTGGCCGGCCGCCGCGGGTCAAGACAGTAGTTGCACGTCTGCGTCGCTGCAGCCCCAAACGGAATCACCACCAGCGGCTCTGCAAACTCGGCCACTGTCGCCCCTGGCGCAAAGTCGTGCGTGGCGAAGAATCCACGCCCGCGCCCACGTGCTGCTGCTGCTGCTGCTCCCTTGTCCTTAACCTCTTCCTTCAGACGGTCACCGCAGATCTCGAGGCCAGGCCGCAGAGATGCCATCGCCATTTTTGTCACGAGGGGGGGCCCTTCTAGCGTTCGTTGTTGATCTAAAATTATTATTACTATGTATTACAGGCAGTCACTCTTGTGTGCTGCTAATACAGCATCTATTATGGCTGACTAATACAAGTTTACAGCAACCAATCATCATATCTAACATCGCACTGTCATAACTCGTCATGCCGTGCGCTTTGTCCTCGTCGCCGTTCTTGCAGCAGCCGCCACAGCTCGTCTGACCAATGTGCCATCCCCTCCTCCTCCTCCGGCTCCTGTCGTGCTCTGCCGTAGCCGTAGGCCTCGGCCAGCTGCTGAGCGTGAGAGTCCCAACACTCCGCCCCCGCGTTCGAGTGACAGGACCGACCGTCCTGCCCGTCAGCTGCTTCGGGCAACGGCCACCGCGTCACGTCGGCGCCCATGTTCGCGTCCAGAAAGTTGTCCATCACGAGGTGCGCCGCCCGCGCCCGCGTCGACTCATGCTCCGGCCCTTTTAGCATCACCATCAGCCGCAACATTTCTGTCAGCCCGTCGCGCTCTAAAAAGTCCTGCATGATCGCCTCGCTCTTAATCAGCCCGTTGATGGCCGACAGCCGTGAGCGAATCCACGCCGGACTGACACCGCCGACATCGCTGCCGTCTGCTGCCGTTGCTGCCGCTGCTGTCCCAAACGGCCCGAACACGCGCCCTCCGAGTGTTGTTCCGCGGCTGCAAGACGCCGCCTTGTGCCGCTCCCACGACCTCTCCAGTCCACGCAGCGCCGTCGGGTTGTTCTGAACCGCCGCAGCGACAATTGCTCCAGCCTGTTGCGCCAACGCCTGCACATTCGCACCAGCATCCGCATCAACACCCGCGGTGCCGGGGTCGTCTCCGCCTATCGTCATGAGGCACAGCAGCATCCGCATCGCCTCTTCATCCTCTGCCAACCTGCTCCCGTAGTAGATGTCGTGCGCAAACTCGCCCAGCTGCTCGAGCACCTCGACAGACCGCATCCGCTCCGCACCCCGCAAACCCCCATCCTTCAGCATCGCCACCGCGTCAGCAAAGGATGCCACATCCTCGCCGCTTCTCCCTTCGCCGCCGATAGGCTCCTTGACCGCGCCAACGGCATCGTACGCTGGCGCCCCCTTGGGGATGCGCCGCGTCACCTGATCCACTTCGGCATCCCCTTTCCCATCTCCAGGCTGGTCCACGAGCACCACGGCTCTGTCCACCGGCATGCCTTCTAGCCCAGGTGCGCTGTCTTCTGACGCGTTGTGCAATTTCGCCTCCTTCTCGCCCGTCCACACATTCAGCCTCACGTGCAGGCCTGCCGGAAGATCTTGGTCGTCGTGCACGCGCTGAAAATCGTTTGTGGCCTCAAAAATCTGCGGGTAGCACTCGGCGACCTCGTCCGTGTGGCAGATCAGATCGCTGCCCGATGGTGCTGGCTCGGCCGGGCCGGATGAGGACACCGCCCCAACAGCAAAAAGGAACGCCAAGGCGAATAGCAGAGCCAGGAGCCTTCTTGTCGGTAGAGACATGACGTTGGCCATTGTCCGTATTAGTCTAGTTTATCGTGTCTTCTTGTAGTTTCCAATGTGTTTCATCCAAACGAGCGGATCCGGCTTATCCGGCCTTTATGTCTAGTTTGAAGAGAGCAACTTCTCCTGCGTTGTTTCGAAGCCCTTCTCATTTCTCGAGACAGAATGGCTTTTTCGCCTCTTTATGTTCTGTTCGGTGGCCAAAACAAGGCGTTGAGTAATAATAAGAACACCTGTCAGCAGTGGCAAGGCTGCGATCTAACTAGTATTAATTGCTGGATGGAGAACGCTAAACAGCCAATTGCCCTGGTTTTGGGCCAATTAGCAATCACTTTATTTGGCGTTCTGTGACTGGCCACGCTGGCCCTTTATTGGGTTATCCGTTATCAGATTGAACCGCTTATATGCATCATACCCACTCTTTACTACCCGAAAACGTGATCTCGGGCTTTTCCATTGATCTCTTCCTGTCCCTCCAGCTTAGTCGGCCCTCGACCTCTCCGCCCCACGAGATCCATTGCTCGCATCTCTCGCTCTCTCGACCACAATATGTTGCCGCTGAGACAACGGGCCGCATGTGTGGCGCGGCAGGCTTGCCTGCGGCCGGCCATGCCCGCCTCCCGCGCCTCCCGCGCCTTTGCCTCTACGGACAGCCACGCCCATGGACACCACGATCATCACGACCACCACGATAGCCATGCGTCCGCCGACGAGCCGATGGGCGTATGTGTCCCTTCTCAGTTCCATTCTCACCTGTATTTTGGCCTCTTCTAACCATACACACCTTGATGCAGAAGGGCTTTTTCGTCGCTCTGGCCGCCATTCCCGCTACGCTGGCCGTCTACACCCTGTCGCGTCCTAGCAAGGACGGCGAGCCTACGGCCCTCGAGGCCTATCTCGAGAAGTTCTCTTATCTAAATGAGCAGTGGGAAACCCGCAACACGCTCCGCACCGCAGCCATCGAGCAGGCTATCCACGACAGGATTTTGTTGCAGACTGTTCCCCGGAACACTCACGTTGACCTGCGCTTCCCAGAGTGCGTTTCCGCCCCTGTTGTCGTATTCTGGTCTGCACCACCTCATGTCCAATCAATTAATAACTTCATAGGGTTTTCCAATCCGGCTCTCCATACAACGTGCCCGCGGGTCATACCGTCAACCTCGACAATGTCGTTGCTCACTACAAGGATCAGTACTATAAGGAGACTGAGCGGCAAGCCAAGGCGGCTGTGAAGGAATAGTTGCATTTTGTGTCTATCGAATGCGGGGGTAGTGCTATGAAAAGAAAGGGCTTTGCCTACTGTTCCGATGTAGCAAGCATGCAGCTTCCAACAGGTTATGCAGTAGGTGCCGGGCTGGACAACCACGTGAGAGGAAGGCCCGGCTTTGAAATTTGACGATTATATACATTTTTTTTAACAGTTTGATTGGAAACACGGGTGTGTGTGTGTGTGTGTGTGTGTGTGTGTGTTTGTGTGTTTGTGTGTGTCATCGAGCATTCAAAACGGCTGTGGTTGGCGAACTTGGCATCCCTCAGCCCTTGACGCTGCCTTAGCTATTTACCTTGTGAAACAAAAAAGTGGTCGTCTTATGCCTTGGAGCCCAAGGTAACTTCGTCCCATGGGTTATTCTGGTAACCACGACATTTGTTCCTGCCTAATATACGAAAATAGGGGTATATAGCAGTTTGTACGACTTTATCGTCTGACTTGAAGGCTCCTTTCTAGTCATTTGGGCAGCGAATCGCTCCACTGGTCAGACATCTCTTGTTGGAAACTGCAGAAATGATGGCGTCTTACCTGCAGTTATACCCTCAGCACAACAAACACGACATACATAACCTCCCTTCGTCACGTCACAGTAACCAAGCCAGTGCACACGCCCACACAGAGACACAGAGACACACTATCGTACACTCGTTCACATACGCATACATATATTTATACATATCCTGCGCTACTGCGTTCGCGCTTTGTTCGTTCGCCCAATTACTCCCCGATCGACGTTTCCAGCTCGATAAGCAAAAATAGACAGCCTCACCGCCGCTAACAGGGCTACGCACAATTGCTGGAAAGGCTTTGCGGCGCTGCTAGCCAGTTGACCGGCCCACGATACTGCTGTTGGCATCTCGCAGGTCTGGCAGCCGGTTGTGAAAATAAGGCGGTCTCAGCGGCTACACTTTACAGTGCATACGCTCACTAGATGCGGCTATCACCGCTGCCAAGACCAACCCAATACCCCCCACCATGGCAGCTGCCACCGAAACTGTGCAATCAGATTTCGCGCAATTGGCCCTGGACGAGGACAACCCTGAGAAACAGGATCCAGGAATCCCAGATAGCGAAATTTCGGACACACACACACCCGCCCTACCGCTTAGTCCTTCGCCACCCCCTTCAGCCAACCACGCGCTTCAGGTACGACTCAGCGAAGATCCCAACCTAGGGTTTTGTGTCTTCGCTTTGCGCCGCTTTGAGCGCGGCGACACCCTATTCACCGAGCGTACCGCCATCGAGGCAACCCACCACCCAGACCACCGTGGCACCCGCAATGTCTACCAGTACTACAGCAACATGTCGCATGAGCGGCGCACAGCCCTGCACGGCGCATTTCCTATGCTGGCCTGGGCCAATGGTGTAGATGCGTACGAAGCCGCAGAGGGGCGTGGTCTCATCGGCTCCCGTATCATTACACAAGGCTTCACTCTAGACATTTGCCTGACTGCCGAGGACCACATCAGCATGCGGCCGGACATGTCCGTGATACTTTGCAGACAGTCCTCAAAAAGGGAGCTATCTGAGCAGACTGTCAGCGCTGCTGTCATGACCATCAAATCGACGGGGAAGAAAACAAAGTCTGCCTTTTCCGAGCTCTTCCATCCCACCACACACTCGGGCGACAGAGACAGTCGCAGTAAGAGCACGAGCCGGGTCGGAGAGAAGAGCTGGAGGCGAAAAGGGCTCGGGTGGGGTAGCGACGACGATATTGAAGGCGACGACGCTAGTAGCCATCGCAGTTTCAAGAGCGTCGGTAGCCGGAGAAGCAGGTTTAGCCAGAGGAGCACCGGCGAGAGCCGGTTTGGCCATGGCCGAGACAAGGACTGGGCCCAACGCGAGACGCTCAAGTGGTTCGGCCGCTACGCCTTCCGCCTTAAGCCGGGGACTGCGTTTCTCCAGTCAGGAGCTGGTCATGCTGCCGCCGTCTATCTCTTGACCGGCCTGATCAACCATCGGTGTTCCCCGTACCAGAACTGTCGGGTGCAGCCGAAAATCGGCTTCATTTCCGTCATCGCTGAGCGAGACATCGAGGTCGGAGAAGAACTGACCATCAACTACAACAAAAACAAAAAGGACTTTGATTGCAAAGGGGAATGCTGCCAGTGACAGCAGCACTGGTTGGCTGTTCTTACTCCGTTTCCCTTCTGTCTGTGATTTCTCAGCGATGTCCCTTGTTGAGTTTTTATTCCTTTGCCTGAAAGTCTTATCAGCGGAGTACAGAAATTCAAAATGGCGCAGTCTGGTTTGGTTACTAGCTTGGAGTGTTCATCGGGACAATGGCTTAGATTAGCATGACGGCATTCACATTTGCAGCGGGAAGCGAGATTGTGAATTTTTTTGGTTCTTTCATTTGGCAAACTACCATATCATCTGATAGTCTTTTTCTCCGTCCCACTAGGGGAAAAGCCGGATGTTGTCCCTGTTCGCGCCGTTTCCGTGATGGGCTCCTTTTTATAGAAAATATCTCCCACCCGCATGCTCAGACCCATCGTCATTCGCGACCATAGACTTCTATTGTCCAACAGCTTGACACACAGCACCAGAGAAAGGAGGGTAAAAAAACTGCGTTTACTTCAGGGGGATGAAACGAGACGAGTGGGTAGCACCGATACCGGGTCTACCGTGCTTGACAGGCCGGCTGCAAAGATGGTTAGAAATTGCCTTGTGGCTGCTGAGGACCTCATGGCTGCTGAGGAAGAAGAGACAGGCGTCGAACATACTAAGAGATAGAGAACTCTGCCAGGTAGTGGCCAACCATCTCAGGCTTGATCTCGACCTGGTTGAACTCCTTGCCGGAGTAGATACCGATCACGCTGCCAATCATCTCCGGGACGACAATCATGTCACGCAGGTGCGTCTTGACGACATCCGGCTTCTCGTTCGGCTTGGCCTCCTGCTTAGCTTTCCGCAGCTTCTTGATCAGGCCCATCGGCTTCCGCTTCAGACCCCGGTTGATCCTGCGCCGCGCACGGGCGTGCACAACATCGCGCAGCTCGTCGGAACCGAGATCGAGGAGCCTACAGAAAAAGAAAGCCCGCCGTTAGAGTTTTATATTCTCGTGATATGTGGCCAGAATCGTGCGAAAAGGCAACAGCAGCGTCGGAACAACGCTGTAATTGGGCGAGACATACTGGTCGAGGTCAATACCCCGGTAGGAAAACTTGCGGAACGCTCTCTTGCGCTTGAGCTCGGCGGCCTCCTCGGCGTTCTGGATAGAGACAAGATAATTAGCTTTCAGTCCCCGTTCCTTATCCTCATCACCACCAGATATCGCCGCCATCGAAAGGTGGTCGCCAGAAACGCCCTCCCTTGACCGCTGTGATTGGGATCGTGTCGTGGGAAGAATGCCAGATGTTTTGCACGTACGTATTCGTCAGCCATGGTTGCGGTTGTTGATAGAAATTCGACAAAGGGTCGCTTTCTTGTTCGATGGGTGACGGTATGTATCGAGATAGGTCGACTCACAAAAAAATTGTTCAAATGGGGGACGGTGTCCTAGCGGGAAAAAAAAGGGCTTTGCCAAAATAACACCAGTAGGGCTTGTTTGCCCTGGACGTCCCCGCGCTTTAGTTTGGGAGCGGCCAATTAATACTCTGAGTCATCAAACCCGATCTCGTGTGTCATCACGTGGCTCGTCATTGGACTTGCCCTCTAGTTTTTCGCAATGCCTAAATAAGCCCTGGTTTTTGCACTATCAGAGGGCAGCCGACTACTCTGTAATATGTGCTGGTGGATATCTTTATAATCAGTGGAACTTTAGTGTCCTACAGCGCTCAACTAATGGTTTTGTTGCGGCTGTTCAGCAACTTGATTCCCAGAAGCTCTTTGAGCTACTCTCTAGGCACATGCATATCAGAGATATCTGAAGGGTGCCGAAAAAACGTCTGTCTCGGAGTCACTTTATTAAACATCAACTTTGTATTGGAATGAAGTAATAGAATTTTGATGATAATCTCATCGACTAAAAGGCAGCAGTCGTCAGACAAACTGGGGGCAACTACAGTTCAATGCCATTTTCCTGCTTTTCATACCCGCTTCCATCTGTTTGTATTAAGCTTCTCTCCGAGCTTCTCTTCCAATGCGTTTCATACTTGGGCTTTGAGATTTCTGCAAAGGAAACCCGGATTCTGCCCCTCAGGATAGCCAAGAGGAGAAAGCTGCCATCCTCTACGAAACTCTCAAAGCCCAAGAATGAAAGCACGGGAGTAGAACCAAGGGAAGGAGGCGAATCAAATGAGGAGGAAGGACAGCAAAAAAGGACTGTGAATGATGCTAGTTTAACTGAAACCGAAAAACAGACAAGCATGAGGCTCTCATTCGAAGAGAGAAAATCGATAGTTTTTGCACGCCTTGGTATCCCTTCCGCTAAAATTAAGTCAAAACGCAACTTCAGCTTTCACAACACGGCTCGCCTTCTTGCTTTCTTCCTTTTTGACGGCTTGCATCTCCTTTTTCTCGTATTAGCGAGCAATTTGAATCGAGATTGATTGGTGCTGGGATGAAGGAAAGGAACTAGTGGAGCTCGAGATCCCAGTAGCAGTAGGCAGGCGGGCGTTTCTCAATGGAGCATGCGAAGCAAGGGCTAGCATCATCTTCCCCAAATTGACTAGATTTTGGGTTGACGGGTATTATCGAATGGGCCGCCATTACAGGCTGCCATCGCTGATGATCCTTTTCCATGCTCCATGTCAGAGCGATACGTGGGTGGCCGGCCGAGATCTGCAGCCAGTTCCTTTGCCCAGAGTCTCACAGATTGCTTTTTGGATGTGTGCTGCGGGTACTGTTGGGCATCCTTGAATAAACGTGACGATGAGGAATAGGATGATTGTGAGACAGAGGAATAGGTTGAAGCGGCGTAGTTTTGGGAGGACATTATGAAGTGAGCAGGAGTCGGTAGTAAAAGGTATCGAGGCTCAATGGTTAAGCCAATCGAATGACTTGGAATGGTTTCAGGTGTAAGTGAGACTGAGAGATGTAATGATTGCATTCTCCAACATGCTATACATGAGGGACAGGACGTGCTCTACTTATATCCAGGCTGGCACTGATGATGACGATACATCTAGCATCCGATGCCGCCGCGTCATTCCCTCTACCATAGAAGCTTATTCTCATCCTCAGGACGCACATGTGCAAGAGACTAAATCATGTGGATTCCATGCCCCAGGCTACAAGATTCTTTGGTTTCTAAGTGATGGTTATGTCCCGGCTACGAATGTCGCTGCCTAGCTTATCTGGTTTTTCTGCATGTTTGCGTGAGAAAAAAGCATTATAGATTAACAGGCAGAAACATCTAGCTGGTATACAGAATAAACATGTATAGAAACTGCCAAGCCTGCAATAGCTCTTATTACTATGTAAAGCGAGATGGTGAACGACAACAGGCTAATCGGAACGTAATATGGGTCAAAGATAGCCCGGTCACAATACTATGCGACTACTAGTAAACTGTGCTGCCTGAACGATGTTGCTGATCAATGTCGAGAATCAGTCATTTCTTTGTTTTTGAAGAGTCATCGGATTTTTTGCATTGTTTGCGACCCGTACATCGCGCAGAATTGACGCGGCCACTTCCTTATTGCCTTCGGAATCGGAAGGCCGAACATTGTATACCACAAAGTATTGCATGGCTAACAACGGAAGATGACGTCCAGGCAACGCTATTATGAGTGCTTTGCCCGTCTTCATCCAACATGATCGCTGATGCTATCATTTCTCACTTTCTGGCCGTCAGGCCGAAGCGCTCGCCTCCCATCGAATCTTGGAGGTACATGCTTTTTTGCACATACCTGTTTTTCGTGAATTCGAACTCGTAGAAGGCTGCTGGTAGTAGCCAGCTGACTAGCCATACCTCTTCTGGCATGAGTAGGTGCTATGCGATAAGCCACAGTTTGGGCATGCTTTTCAGCCTTACAACATGGAAACCTGAAAACCTTGCCGGACGGAGCAACAGCTGGCTGTATTACATAGTTATAATTTAAGACCTCGGCCATGTCCCATGTGACACGAATGCACCTAGAAACGCCTCTAAACATCATCCGAACCCCAAGAAACCAAGAACACACGCATGGAAAGGACGGCTAGGCCTAGAGTCCGTAAAACGCCGTGACGGGGAATCTTTGACCTCAATGTCCATCGAAAGCTGCCCGAGTTTCGTTGACAAAGAAGGGAGAGGAGTCGGCCAAGAGCGAAGGCCATGCAAGGCACAGACATTACCGGAAACCTTCTTGGCTGCCTGAAAAGGCCAGACCAGTTAGGCAGCCAGCCGTTCCTTCATCTCCAGGCCTTTACCGGCCAGTGACTTGATCTTTTCCACCAGCAGCTTGCCACGGTCCAGCTCAGCAATGTCGTCGCCACCACCGATGCTCTTGCCACCAACGAGGATGTTTGGAACGGTGCGCCGGCCGGTCAGCTTGGCCAGCCGTGCCTGCAAGGCGGCGCCCAGAGGGTGCGTGTCCAGCTCGACGACAAATGGCGCCGGCTCGATGGCGTACTTTTCGAGCAGAAGTCCCTTGGCGCGTTTCGAGTACGGGCAGTAAGACTTAGAGAAGATGATTACTAGCAGACAAAATGACTGTTAGCAGCGTGCGCGCCCACTCGTTCGCCCCTCTGTTTTCCAGATGGATCTCTCTGCTTTCCGCTCTTCCGCTCTTCCGCGACTTACCTGGCGCCTTCTTGACAATATTGTTGAGCTCCTCCTCGGCCGCATGATTCTCGTCTGACTCGGCGCCTTCGGGGGTTTCGGCACCGTCCATCTTCTGCCCGCTGGCCGAGCTGCCCACGCCGACCAGGTTGCTGGGCGAGTCTGGCTTATTTGGAGACTTGGCGTTAGCCAGGTCTTTGGCCTGCTGTTCTGCCGCGCGGAGTCGCTCGGCCATCTCGCGTGCCAGCCGTGCATCGTCCTCGTCAATATCGCCGTCTGCGTCCATGTCAACGACAAGTGGAGCTCCCTTCTCGCTGCCGACTGGTGCGCCGAGCGCATCTAGCGGCGATTTCTGATCCAGTGCTGTCTTCGTCTTGTGGTAGAAATCCTGTATCGTCCGCTGGTCGGGAGTGTGAATCTGACGCAGGTGGGATGAGTAGAGGAGAATGGAGATGGTAAAGGCCATCACGCCAAGAAACAAGAGCTTGATTCGCCGTGCCATGTTCAACGCGATACGGTAATAGGCAGACTGGGACGCGAGTAGACAAAAGCGAGGATATGTGGTTGAGTGTCGCGTTAGGGGAATGGTATCGCGTGCGGCGTGAAGAGCGAGCCAGAAAAAAAAACGTGGGTCGCGAGCCTATATAAAGCCACACCGTCGGATCGGACGGGGACGGTTAACGGAAAGGCGATGTCTAGAAGAAGCTAGCTGTTAAAGAGAGGAGAGCTGGCGGTATAATTTAAACAACTACTCCGTAAGACCAACTGTAGGTTTTTGTCGACGGCCGGAGCTGCCAGGATATGACGCATGTGATTCACGTGAATCATGCCAGCTTGCCAAATGAGGAATTAATAATGGCGGAGAGGGGAAATCATTTACAGTTGGCGTCGGCTGCCTATTCCTGATGAGCCGGGCGCGAATTTTAATTCAGTAGGAGCGTTTCTATTAATATAGGGAGATGACGAGAGACATGCAGGCCGTTGGGGTATGCTGACAGTGTCAGAAATAAAGCATGTCTACCAGCACTGTGTATGGGAAGGGGAAGTACCCTACTGTACTCGTACTCGTACTCGGGATGCATAAAAAAGCAAATGGAGATGAAGTGGAAAGCCGGATCGCAAGCCGTATGATCATATAGTTCATAGTTCCGGTCCATTGTATTTTAAAGGACGAGATTGCGTAACAGTGCCAAGCCAGTCTTCGCAGAGAAGGGGCGAAGCGAGTCATTCTTTGATCACGCTAGTTGAGCGCTCAGCAACGTGCCTTCCTTGCCTTTTCTAGCTGTCTACTTACAACTGCAAGCGCTCTATCTTACCCGTCTCCTATTTTGTTGCTATTCATGTGCGTTCATTGCAGCCGCTTGCATCTGTATACCACAACACCTTTTTGCACGAGAAATGGTAATCGCAACCGTTAACCGACCATTCATTTAGCGCATTTCCCCAGATTCCCACTAGTCCCCACCGCGTACAACATATCACGGTTTCAATAGCAGCCTTACATCGATAAGAACAGAACGGTAGCAATTTATACCAATGTGATATCCAAGGGCTGAATTATGTCTAGAAAAATAATTTGTTTGAAAGAAAACTGAACACGAGATCGACACCACGGCTGCTAGGCCGCCGACTGCGTCATCTTGTGGACGAGCAGCGGTCTGATGAGCCTTTTCCCTACTGTAACCATTATATCCGAGCGCATATTTCTTCTTGAGGTAGTCTATTGCATTCACGGATCCGTTTAGATTGTTAGCTTGGACTAAATTTACAGACTAGGTAAGACGAGTCGCTGACATTTGTCGATACCACAAATTTCCCGTGTGAAGAGAGGAAACATGAAGGTCAAATATCTCGCAGGTTGTCAGTCGGGGGATGTGACATGAATCCTAAAAGGGTAGATTGAATTTTACAAACTGTAAAGTAACCCCCGATCTCCGATGTCCTTTGCGGGCTCGGCAATAGGAAAATGGCGGTTGTATTCGGCGAGATATGCTCTAGCTATCTTGTGACGCGACACCCATTGAGGAGTAAGATCGTCTGTATAATACATGTTGATATACTGTAGGCTTCTTATTGAAACCCAAATCGGAAAAATGACACTTGTTGTGGGCGTGGATCGCACTGCAGTTGAAAATATTTGGCAGCCCTGTCTCAATATCAACGGAACCATTGTCGTCCCACAGGTTACAATGGACAATCGTCGGAATAACTTTCCTGCCTTCCGTCTCAAGCGGTCCTAACAGCCGGGGGATGGCTTTGTCCATGATGGCTGTTCGGAGATGGGCCAGTCATTCATTCGGCCCATGCATCTGCTCCTCCTTGTCAACGTATGCTTCATGCCCCAGAAGAAGGTTTGCTCCCCGCATCCGGTAATAGGAAACATTTGCGGATGTTTTCCGCTGGAGTTCACATTTTCAAACCCGAACTCCCCCCTCGCAGACCGGCTACGCCGATGCATCTCTGCTAGCATCCTTGGAAATATATACAGATCTGGGATATCCTCCAATAATTTCAGGTGCCGGCACATGTAGAACCATGTGTTTTGGCATATCTCTATATGCCCCCCCAAGCAATTGGCTCAGCAACGAGCTCAGGCATCACGTTGTATATATGCTTTGCAGCTCTGTACTCTAAAAATACAGCTTTTTTCCCTATTTCCTGTTGGTGGGCTAAAAAAAGCTGGATGAGCAGTTCCCAACGAGAGCTTGGCTACGACAACCTCTGAAGGCAGGAATACCTTTGAGAAAAATGCCTCTTCTTCGCCACGAGTATTGCGGGCAACGATTTTTGCTGGTCTCGCCTAGTATGAGGTGTCGCTTAGACACATTCCCATAAAGTCTGTCCCAGGCGGAAGACATACAAAAGCTTTAGACCCGTGCGCCCGGGGGAGTTTGTTCTACAGGATCCTCACATTTTATGACACCGTCGTCAATATACTGGACGGAACGGGCTGGTACAAGCATCGCCCTGTTCCGCGTACACATGTCCGTCATCGTAGCCCACACTTTCACGGCGGATAAACTTCAATATAAAGAGGAGAAAATGCGCCAAATACGAATCTCCAAAAAATAGCATAGCCCGATTCGGCATATCCAGCGGGCAACACGTGTCTTATGCGGAGATGAGGAAGGAATAGACACCCTAAATACTGTTTTACGAAAAGATGATTCGACCGTAAACTCGTCAAAATATTGAGGAATGGCTCCATGCATTGTGGTACGGTACATGCACTGCTCATGTTTCTGGCTTCATTAGGCGCTAATGAGAGAAATGTGGGAATAAATGCGTTCTTCTTCCAATGAAAGCCCAAGCAGGCATCATCTTCTGATTTCGGTGCATCTCAACATGGGCGCCTAAGCCCAGTGAGGTATGGGCGGCTACCTTACATCTACAACTATCTTTCCATACTGCGGGCTTTCCTCTCTTTGAAGGTACATTGCTAATACTGATTATGCAATCTCAGCGAATCGCATTATCAACTGCGACTGATATCTGAAAATGACAGTCTGGCTATGTCCGATATTGATGAGCGGAAGCCAACGAAGATCTGGAGAAATGAGCGCCATGGTTGTGGCCTCGTCCCGCGATAGCACACAGGGTAGCCTGATTTCGACAGAAATCTCACCTTGTTTGGGCTCTGCATGGGCTCTAATACCCGGAATCTGCTCAAGTGCCTGGCTTTTACAGTTGACAACAACAGAAATCATTGATATCAGTGTGTATAAGTTCTTGGTATGGGGTTCAACCATGTTTCTCCTAAAAGATAATTTCGAAGAGGGGAGTGACAATACGCTGAATATCTCCGTTATGCCCACAGAGGTCAACTGCTAGCCGATCGTTGAAGTGAATATCATCGCTGTGACCCGTTTCAAGAATACAAGCTTGGTATTTAACACAATGGATAACAGATTTATGGATGCGTTCGATTTGAGCGTAGAGCCAGAGAGTCAAGTTTGATCTGCCCAGACATTTGCAGGTATTCTGTGCCTGGATTAGATGCATGAATAGGCATTTATAGTTCTCGCTAGTGGCGACGAGTCTGGAAGGAGGCAAGACCCACGCAGGCAAACAAGCTGAACAGCCTTGTCCAAGCCACTAGTTGACGTTAGGGTCAAGGTACCGAGGTGTCAGAGCAGGTTGATGTGCCCAGGAAGCGGGACAAGATCCTCACATTTAGGGACTAGTACAGCACTCTGTGGACGATACTGGGGCAGAACGATGGTTTATAGGTGGCCTAAGAGATGGGTAGCAGCAGCTATCCCTACTGGCTGGAGCATCCCTCAAAGTTAAAAACTCGTGATTCGAGTTACTGCATGGGAATTCTGTGTCTGCCGCTGGCCCGACCTTGATGTCGCTTGCTCATTTGAGGTGGCGCTCAGTGGCTCGTTTCATCAACTGGCGCCACTTCACCACCCAAAGTAACTTTCCACAGTCTCGAAAAGCTCCCGGTCTGCAAGGCAGAAAAAACAGTCGTTTTACATACAGCTGTGGGACTTCGGCGACTATCAGAGTTCTGTCGACCGAATAGAGCCTGTCAGTGAACTTGACCGGGAGACGTCAAATGCAGACTTTGCCGTCGGTGGCTTTGGATCAAGGATGATACTGAGCTCAGACGATTACTGGATCCCTTTGGTGGAACTCGTGCCTTTGGTGGCCGATCAGCCACTTGAAAGACTTTTCTTGGTACCGAAGGACTCAATCAGTGTTAACCCAGGCTCATAGTGGGCGCTGGCTCGAATGGCGAATTTACAAAGCTCTCGGAATTGTAAAACGTGGCTTGGAAATAACCGGACAAGGAGATCTTTTCGGCGGCAGCAGTCACGCAACACTGAGCCTCCGAGGCTGTTACCTGGGCAATACGGCTGTCCGTCAAGCTCGGGTCTGGCATGCCTTGTTGCGTAGTAAGGCCGCCTGGAAAGTTTTGGTGTGGGATCTAGGCAAAACGGCCTGTCTTTGCGTGTATGAGGAACCGAGCTTGCAGGGCTGAAAATTGGCTGAGGGAAATAGATGCGGCAACCTGGCAAAGCATGAAAGTCATGACACTAGACATAAATTGAATGGCAACGTCCGAAGCGGAAGGGGCTGCCGACAGCCTGGTTCTATGATTAATTCTACGGACTGACCAAACCTCGTGTCACTTCGCTGTTTCAGGAAAGAATACATGCCCTTTCTCGAGATAGCCATGCCCATTACCTTCTAACCGCTTTTTGGAGTTCCCGCCTGAGCAATATGAAGTATCTTACAGTTCCCATCTTTGCCTTCCAGGGTGCCTCGTCAGCCATTCTGGTCTCCCATCTCCGACTCGCTCGGCTGGCATCCTGTCTTCATGGCGACCTTTGCCGTTCTTCATGTGCTGCGAATACGCGCAACTTTTATACGTTCTGGCTGCCTTGGTAGCACTCGAGAATGATGTGAGGTATTCCCAGTAGTGCACAACATGGCGGCTGCGGCCTGGCTAACGAGCCGCATGGCGGATATCCCCACTCGCAGCGAACAAGCCTCTTACGACTACTCGAAGTTGTGGTACGCCGACAACGTCAGCCACAGAGGACGTGTCTCACACCTCAAAGCTATCAACATGAAGCGGGGAGGGTAGAACGGGTCGTTTCTCCCCGGACATCAGCATGTTTCGGACAAGCCTTGCAGAGCGTCCTAGCGGTGACACGAAAGACAATCGTAAGATATTTCGTGCTGGCTGTGTTGAGAGTGCGCATCGTCTACCTTTTCAATATCCCAGGCACCGGTCATTTCCGGGGCAGCCGCCGATCGGTGAGTTTCTTTGAGGGAACTGTCAAGCCACATATCCTTCTAGAGGCCTCTTATTACACGCAACGATACCCGCTATACCGAGTACACCGAGTAGAGTCCGGGTAGAGCTGCCGAATTCGAGCCGACGTACTGCCAGCACATCATCGCCGACCAGCCACCGGCGAGGAGGGCGTCAAGAGAGCCGAGCTGCAGCAGCAGTGCTCGCTCGCCGCAAAATGGCGGTCTGCGGCGTTGAGGTACGAGCATAGGCAAATGCCGTGTTTGTGTCAAGTGCTTAACCATAGACATCATATCAACGACAAACAGTCTACACGTGGTACGGTTACTTGCGAGCTCACCTTGTACTTTTTTTCCCCCAAGGATCAACACCAACACCATGCTGGCCGAGCCTCGTCTATTATGTAGGATCGAGCCAGCTGGCAGCAAGCGCCTTAATGAATGGTGTGGAGGTCCGCTCATCTCTCGCTTGTTGGGTAAATCAAGAAAGCCCATCTGCCAAGCTATTTACCGTCTCCTATCATCTCGTCTCCAGCTAGCCTCCTTATTTTTTTTTGGCCCGCGGCGACCGGGGTGAGATTAGGCGCACTCACAAGTTTTAATCTGTAATGTATCTTATAAGAGTGTGTGGCATCTGTGCACTCTGGTGTCATATAATTTAGCCTTGTTCGGCTAGCGAAAGGAGAGCCGTGCGAACAAACTCTGCCGGTCGAATTTTACGATCCTAAGATACTATGTAGTTACTCTGTAGGCTCTTCCTATCACGCAAGGAGTGAGTCGTCAGAAAAAAAGAACCGAAGGGGGAATGTGTAGAGCGAAAAAAAAATACCCGCAGAGGAGTAAAAAGAAAATAAAAAAGCAACGAAGAAGCAGGCAGGGATGAGCCGGCCGAGAAGTTCTCAAGTCAGCCCGGGAGGGTATATCAGATTCGGGCTATGCGTCGCTGCCTATAGAAGATATCTTTACGCTCGATTGCCGCCCGATGGCATCCGCAACTATGACATCTACACATTAAATATGGCGCTGGCGCTGGTGCCGGTTTGCCGCCTAAGCCTCAGCTGAACACCCCAGCGTTGCATTCCAAGGCACGCTAGTCAAGGGAGCCCCGTGTTCGATGCTCGATACAAAATAAACTCAAAGGGTACAGAGTACGAATGCACGAGTTTGCAGTACGCACGAGATATAAGCATAACAGCCGTATTTCTGGTCCCGTGTACACCTTGCGCTGTATCTTATCCCGTACTGTGTACGTATCGTCCTGGCAGCTGGCCTGGGGTTGAAACGTTGTGCAAAGCACGTTTTTCTGTCTATCGTGCACAGTCGCATCCAGGCACCCAAGCCACCATTGGTGTCTCTGTCACCATTCTCATCTTACCGTATTCCGTACTCCGTACTCCATTCTCTGGGAATCATCCATGGTTTCTGCCACAAACCGGTTCTGCCCCTTATTTCCGCAACCCCTTGGAACGACATATCCCACATTTCCACTTTTGCTGCAAAACGCTAGCTCGATCGCCCCTGCCCATTTTGCAGCCGCCGCACCAACCTGCAAAACTGCCCACGCGCTGTGCCAAGCCTTCTTTTTCTGCCAACCACAATGCCCGCGGCTGCCTTCTCTCCCCTCATCACCATTATTGATCGTTGTCTGTTCTCTTTTCTTGGACTGCTGCCGTCGCTTTCGTTGCCCTCGCCCGCTCGTTTTCGGCCTACCGCTCACTCATTTTCTTGGTCCATTTTACGATTCACAGCTCTCTGCTTGGAAAAATAACTGTTACATACACTGTAGCAGGCGCCGATCACTTCCTACCCCCCCTGGGCGTTTCACAGGTCAGTGAGTTCTGCTACTGCAGGTATGCAATATGTTTTGCTGTTAACCGCATGCACGGCTGGTGACATTCTACCAAATGCTTCACCAGACCCGGGTTTTACAAGTGCTCGAGCACCTGTCAATTGTAGAAACGAATAGGCACACAGTGGAAACAATGGGACATGATACTAACAGCTTACCATGACAGGGCTCCATAACAGGGCCAATAGCCACGTCTACTTTCGTCCGGCCCTGACTGTACAACCAAGCAGCGGCGGCGGCTCTGCCTTACGACGTGCTGCCTCACTCTGCCAATTCGCCTCCTTTGGCCGAGTGCTCCGTACCTAAGCATTTGATTTCACACCGCCCGAACCTTCTCTGCCGGCAGAGACACAAGGAAACGCAGCTTCGGGACCGTTCATATCGAGCGGCATGCAGTGAGACTGGAGCCAAGGCGGATATTTTCTTTCTCTTAATACCCCTCGTACTCTCTTGACTTGCTTGGCTTACCCGTTGCTATCTTGCCTTGCTTGCTCGTGTCCTACTGCTTCTCTTCGCCAGTTTTTCCTCTGCCTACTTTTTTCAAACATTTTTCAATCTTCATCGTTTATTAATACCCATTTGTCCTGGCTTCTGGGGTTTTTGTTGTCGGACGACCAGCCACCCCCAGCTGACTGCCCCAGCTGGCTTTGCATTTGCATTTGCTGTTGGCTGGGTGTGCTCTGACTCCACGCTCAGACACCACCCTGAGTAATACGCCCAACCAAACCCAGCCTCTGCAACAGGAAGTCAAATTGTTTCGCAGAGAGAAACCAGGGCCCTTGTCCACGACCCGTTGTACGATACCGGCCATGAGATGAGCGATTCCACGCGGTCGATGGCTCCGGCCGTCGAATCACCACGCTCCACGCCAATCCCCCGGTCCCACTCAACACCCAACCTTCTACTACTGGGCTCCTTTCCGTCCAAAAAACCCCCCCCCGGCGCCTCACTCCACCAGCACCCAACAAGCTCTGTAATCACAGCGCCGACTGCAGCATCGGTGCCTGGCTTACCACTCACCTACACCTCCTTCGCCGACATAACGGACAAGAGCTTGCCTAGCCTGCCCGCCTTTGACTTGCCCTCGTTCGATTTCGATTTCGACACCGAGCTTGACGCTTCTCTTCACGGGGACCAGAGCGAGCCGATACAGGACAGTCTGCCTACAGTCGATGCAACTCGCAGGATTTGGGAAGAGTTTCTCGTCAAGGATGATACAGACGGCGGAGAGGAAACAAACGCAGCTATAACAGCTCGTTCAAGCTTTGCGGACCTCTGCCAGCTTTCGGGCGACACCCAGACGAGCACTAGCAACACCCGTGTCAGTGCTACAGTTCTCAATTATCCTGGAGAAGGCTTGCCTTCGATCGCCAAGACCGATAAACTGGCGTTGATTGTCGAAGCCGAGGCTCGCCGAAAGAGAAGCCTGATCGACAGGCCGAGGTCTTGGATCCATAACTCGAGGTCTACGCCGAACTTGCGTAAACCATTGGTACACGACGAGGAGAAAGGGATCCGACAAGCGGCAGCGGCAGCGGCAGAGACCGCAGCAGCAGCGAGAGAGTCGGGCAAAAATGGTGGCGCTGTCGATGCTGCTGCCTTGTCCATTCCAGACAAAGTGATCACGACAGGTGAAACGATGGTTGAGCGGTCACGAGCGTCATCATTTGTCGATTTTGCAAGACGTCCGTGGATCTCACGCTCACCTTCGCCTTCGCCCTCATCACCAAAGACAACACCTAAAAAACTTGCTGCGAAAAAAACCGACGACGGCGACGACTCGAATAGTTTTCGTGGAAAGCTCTCTCGCAAACGCCTAGTTCCGACCTCGACTGTGGCGGACAATAGTAGCGATAAGGCGAGCGCAAAGGTACCAAGCTTGAGCGAAAGCCCCGATAGCAGCGGGAGAAGTCGAACCAGAGCTGGAAGCAGTAGTGGTAGCGACGCATCCGATAGCACGATTGGACCAACCGATGCGGCAGTAGGCACCAATGGTGGTGTTCTGACCACCACTGTGACCACGCCAAGGGCCTTTAGCCGGGCTAGTGATTACCTGACCCGCATAAGACAGCGCCCGCAAAGCATGTTTGTCAGATCAAGCGTCAGTGGCACGGGAATTGCTACCAGCGCCAACAACGACAAGGAGAACAGCCGCGGAAACGACAGGGATGACGAAGACTTCGGCGGCGATGACAGAGGCTCGCCGGTGATACATCTGCCGCTGGACTTTCTTTCTGACGTCGGGGCGGTGGCTCCAGGGCGCACCTCGCTGCAAACAGCAGAGTCGTCTGGCAGCAGCACCCACGGAAGCAGCGCCAATGACAGTTCTGTGCTTCCAGCATCTGAGGCCGAGTCACTAACAACGGCCGATACGAGCCGTCACGCAAGTCCTATGGCGCAACACGCAGCGTCGCGCGATCCTCTCTGGATGGCGTTCAAGGACCTTGAGACCGCCTTCTTCAAGTTTCTCTCTAAACCTAGTACTGCACACCGCATGGGCCTAGTGCGCACATCACTCATTCCGTTTTTGCGTCGCTATGCTCTCGACAGCTCCAACAAGGACACGAAGCTTCTCTCACCCGAGGATGTCGAACGCCGCACATCTATCCTCAATCGATGGTGGACGGCCTTGCTGGAACTGCTAGACAGTCCAAAGCATTGGGACGGAGGCAACTATCGGCGCACAGGTGGCCAGAATCAAGCTCAGTCGAGCGGCGGTGCCGTCCATTTTCCCACGTCGACTACTAACAGCGGCGGTATTTTTCCACTGTCCGGCGTCGATCGACCTGTAGTGTTGGATGCCGTGTCTATGATAATGATGCGGCCAGAATGGCGGCTGCTCACCACTGTCTTCCAGCCGCTGGCCGACCGGTCGCCGAGTGAGCGCGTGCGTGCTCGTTCCAACACGGGTGATGCGCCTCCGCTTGAGGACGTGAGCTTCTTGGTCGAGGAGTCGGCAGAGCACAACATTCGCACCACGTTCATCAACAATTTGATGGCACAACTAGCTTTTGTTGTCGAGAAGATGTCCATGCGCCAAGTGCCGCTGTCCATTGTCAATTTCAGCGGCAGAGCTTGTGCTTATGCCTTCTTCTTTGTGCCTGGTGTGGCTGACATACTGGTTCGCCTTTGGGGGCTCGACAGGCGTATTGATCTTGTTCGGCGTGCTGCTGATGCTTTCGGGCTGCCACGCCGCAGCCGTGGCGAGAGCGAGGATCTGATAGCACTGTTCCCACCTTGTGTTGGGCCTCTCGGCTGGTCGTCCGTGAGCGCCATACACTCGAAGTTGCGCCGGCCACCCAAGATGAACTTGCTATTGTCGACATCTGCTACCTGCAGCCGTGTCCCGTGGTTTGCGCCCTACTGGCTTTCTCGTTGGCGCGGCGCCGAGACCGACCTTCTGTTCATATTCTGCAAATACTACCACATTCTTGCAGATGAGTTTATGCCCTCGTCGCTTCATCTGCCACTCGCCGAGAAAGCCCGGGCCCCTGCATACGTCCTTTTGCACGCCCAACTACTCCACATTCTTGATAACACTATCCACCGCCAGGCTGCAGTCGAAGCGGCCATGATGATGGCCAACCCTCCGGTGGCCGATGGTGCTTCGCCGGGATCAGCGCCCGGAACCGCAGATTCATTCGTTCCCCCTTTCCTGATGCAACCAATGCATAACCTGTTGCGAGATATGGGCGAGAACCGGATCATAGCACTACTCACAGACTTGCTGAACACGGGCGGCGCTTTGGCTGGTGCTCGCAACACTTTTTCCCAGTCTCTTATGACACTTCTCAGAGCAGCTGCTGGTCGCACTTCGCAGTATGATCATAATGCATGCTACATGCTTTGCGACTTTCTGCAGGAGATCTTCCAGGTGTTTGATGGCTATTATGGATACACTGGCGATTACAGCGGCGCCATCGCGCGGCCGCCTGCCGATCTTGTCGACTGGACTTTCTGGCAAGATGTGTGCAAGATGATGCTGTCTTCAAACAACACCATGTCGGAGATCCGGGTTTTATCTTTTATATTCACCGTGTGGGATATTGTTGCTACTGACAACACCCGAAGGGAGGATCTGTGTATGGGATGGTTGCTCACTGAGGAGGTGTTCGGCAAGTTTTTCAACAATTGGTCTCCGATGGTTCGCGCGTATTATATGCGCTTGCTCTGTTGGCGCATCTGCCGGCAGTCTGGGAGCTCAAACGAGCTGGATGTGTAAGCCTTCCCTTTTTTTTGCTTCTACTAATCTCGAGGTTAAGTGCTAACAGTGGCAGGAAAATATTTTTAATTGTTTCACAGCGCCTGAAGACTGTCTGGTCACACTATTTGTGGCTCAAGCAGAAGGCGGATAGTGAAGGCTCAATTCCGCCATCCACGGCGCCTTCTTTGCCGCAGCCTGGCAAGCGTTTTATGATTGTTCGAACTGAAGTTAACAGCCCGCAGCTTGGCCTGCTGGTTAATGGTGGGCGCATCCAAGGGCGCGGCAGCACAAACGCCATGGCGTCTGGCTTTGACGTGTTGGCAAATACATATAGCGGTAACGACAACATGGCTGAGTATCGTGAGGGTGTGTCCAGCCCAAGGCCGAATTCGTCCTCAGAGGAAAAGAAGGGCGACGGAAGTTCGACAAGGAAGAAATGGTCTCTTCTGGGCAAGGTCCTGAACATGTCGGGCGGAAAGTCGGATGGTGATGACCAATTTGAGAAGATACAGCGGGATGCGGCTGCGCCCAGGTTGTCTGCAGGAGGCATGTCTCTTTCACTGTCGAAAACAGCTCGGCTTGGCTCTCCGTCGTCAGACTCGGGGTCATCGACGGGGTCAGCGCCAGTTTTCGACAGCGCGCAGTTTGTGTTCAGATTTATGCTACACAACATCCCGTGGCAAGGGCAGAGTGCAGGGCCAGCAGGCTTTCCGGCGGGGATAATACTACCCCCAGCATATCGCGATCGGATCCTTACACGGCCGCGTCTTCCGGCCCCGGCCCAGGCTCGTGTTAGCTCTCGGCTAGCTTTTGCGGGCAGGCGTTCCGAGACCCCGCTTCCGGCTCTAGCTAGCCCAGCTCCCATCACTAGGCGCGTTTCTGGCGGTGTTGCGGGCGGGCTCATCAGCGGGGCCAAAAATGCCGATCCTGCCGAGTCAGTTCCGGCTGATGACAGCACCAGCCGCAAGGCTCGTCCGGGCGTCGACAGCTGGATATCGACTAGTTCCAGAGTTAGCCTTGGCCCCTCAGGTTCTGGGCTGGGCCCTGATGAGGGCAGCTCGCCTGTGACCGGCAGAGAGGAATGGAATGGCGGGCGACATTGGACCTCGCACTCCCGCGGTATCTCTGTAGAGGACGACTTTGACCGGGAACGAGAGCGGGAGCGAGCAGTGGTCCAGCCGGCAGAGCCGGTTGGGCCTACGGCACTATTGCGTGCTAAATATGCCGGAAGAGCTCTGGCGGAATGGAGCCTCGTGGTGAACGAGTGCAACTCGTTTGTTGACCGGCGACAGGACGAAGGCGTGCCTGGACTGGAGGATGTCGAGGTTCCCTGTCTTGGAATTGAAGGGCTGCGGCGGTTGATTTAAAAACAAGAACCTCCCCTCCCACGGACCATCATACATTTTCTTTCATTTTCTTTCTTTCACACATGACAACACTTCAGACAGTTAGCTGCTGCCTCTGGTTTTGTCCTTCTGTTTTCGTACTTCAGAGCGCGACGGGATCTGCATGCGACAAATTTTCTATTGCACAAAGGGCGGTTGTGGCGTTTCTCTAGAAAGAGGTGCTTGTCTGTCCTGTGGGCATATTATTTCGTTGGCTAAGTGCCAGCCTACCATCATACAATGGCGTTTCATGGACGGGCGAAACCACTGAACATACAAATTGCGCTCTTGGCGACATTCGCGGTTGACGTACTGTACCGCGTTCGAAACGTTTTAGGGAGTCAGACGTCTGGTGTCTTATGTTTTCTTTTCGCATTGGCTGTGTATTACATTTTCCTTTTTTTTTGTTGCCTAGATAGTATTCAAGTCTTGACATAGGAGTGGAATTGTCTCGAGAAGTAGAGGGTTTCACAAGCAACAGCAAACGCATCAAGTCTTGATTGGGGACTAATTCTAAAGTGCAGACATGCGATTTTTTGTTTCTCTTATTATCTAAATATGATAAAGCCATCTCTCGGCAGAATAAGTAAGAAACACGATAATGGAAGACAGAAAAGTTAGTGATGGCCGTTGAATGGGCGGCGGCAATGGGGGAGGACCGGTCACTGGGCACTGATCACAGCGCCACACCATTGCCGTTGCTGTTGCCGTTGCCTCTGCTGTTGCTGTTGCCGTTGACGCTGGGACCGTTGGCTTCGCTGGAGGCCCGCTCCAGGGCCTGCAGGGCGTCGTACAGCAGGTCGGCAGGATCCTCGATGCCGCAGCTGACGCGGACAAGATCATCGTAGACGCCGACGGCCTCGCGCTGGTCGCGGGGAATGCCGGCGTGGGTCATGCTGCTGGGGATCTCGACGAGGGACTCGATGCCGCCGAGCGACTCGGCAAGAGTGAAGAGTCGGGTGTTCTGGCAGAAGCGCTCAGCAGCAGCGCGGCCGGCGCGGACGCGGAAGGAAAGCATGCCGCCGCCGAGGCCGTCACGGTGCTGGCGCAGAGCGACGGTGCGCTGGGGGTGAGAGTCGAGGCCAGGGTAGTTGACGGCGCAGACGAGATCGGTGCGGCTCTCGAGGGTGCGGGCAAGCTGCAGGGCGTTGGCAGAGGCGGCACGAGCGCGCAGGTGCAGAGTCTTGAGGCCGCGGTGGGCGAGCCAGCTATCGAAAGCAGAAGGGACGGCACCGCCGGCATTCTGGAGGAAGGCAAGGCGAGCATGCAGGTCGTCGCGGTTGCAGGCAGCGACGCCCATGACGACGTCGCTGTGGCCATTGATGTATTTTGTGACGCTGTGGACGACAATGTCGGCGCCATGGTCGAGAGGGTTCTGGATGTAGGGGCTGAGGAAGGTGTTGTCGACGACGACGAGGACGCCGCGGGCGTGGGCGGCGCGGGCGACGGCGGCGATGTCGACGAGGCGCAGCGTCGGGTTGGACGGGGTCTCGATCCAGACGAGGCGCGTGGCCGGCGTGATGTGGTCGGCGATGTCGACCTCGATGGCGGGCGTGAAGGTGACGCGAATGTTGTGGGCCTTTGCCACCTGGGTGAAATAGCGGTGGGTGCCGCCGTAGACGTCGGAGACGGAGATGACGTGAGAG
>JRUC01000155.1:0-35103 GCA_000806385.1 Leptographium procerum
CCACCACCACCGGCAACACCAAGGCCTCCCACTTTGGTCACGTCGCCAACTGTATCAGTCGCCTCGCCCCGCTCGTCGGCGCCCGCTCCGAGCTCGCCGCCGCCCTCGAGGACGCCCACGACCGCCTCCAGCAGCCGCTCTCGCTGGCCAGCCCCCGCTTCGAGTGGCTCGACAGCGTCATCGTGCGCGCTGCCCAAGCCGGCCACTGGCTCGTGCTTGACAACGCCAACCTCTGCAGCGCCTCCGTGCTCGACCGCCTCAACTCGCTGCTCGAGCGGCCGACCGGCTTCCTCAGCATCAACGAGCACAGCGGCCCCGACGGCGAGCCACGCGTCGTCGCCCTGCACCCCGACTTCCGCGTCTTCCTCACCGTTGACCCGCGCTACGGCGAGCTCTCCCGCGCCATGCGCAACCGCTCCGTCGAGATATACATCGACAACACTTTGGGTTTGTCCGACTATGCCGCCGCTGCTGCTACTGCTGCTACTGCTGCTGCTACTGCTGCTGCTGCTACTGCTGCTGCTACTGCTGCCGCTGCCGTCGATTGTCCGGCTGCACCCGCCCATCCGGCTTCCTATGCTCGTCACATCACCCCTGTCGAGGCTCGCATGTTGCGGTTTCACGACCTCGTCAGGCACGTATCGACTGCCGTCTCGACTGCCGTTGCCCATTCGTCGTCGTCGGTCGACATTGTTGATGACGCTGCCCTCCTCTGGCTCGACAACCTGTCCCTCGGCGACTCTGCCTTCTTGCAGCGCTTCTTTCACGCCGTCAAGGCCGGCGGTCTCGTCAGAGCTGTCGACGACCACCACAGCATGCACTCGCGCCTGCTGCTGCGCATCCGCGCTGCCCTCTCCTACCTCGGAATGCCCGAGACAGCGCCTCTGCGCCAGGCCGTCCTCAGCCAGTACACCCAGTTCTCCCAGGGCGTTTCAGTCGATGACATCGACGCTGTCGACGCCGTCGACGCCCTTGACAAAAGTGGCCCTCGCTCCGACTCGGATTTCGGCTCTCTGCTGGTCTTTGAACAGCCGCTGCAGCCCATCCAGAACTGTCTGCTCGTGCAGTCGCTCCTCCCGTCGTCTGGGCCGTCTACCGCCGATCTCGAGTCCTCGGTCTTGTCCACCTGGCTGTGGTGGCTCGGCACGTGCTACCAGACCAGCGCCCGCGTCTCTTACGCCCTCGAGGATCTCCACCTGCACCAGCAGAGAGCCGCCGCCCACCTGTCAAAGCTCGGCCTCCTCAACCGGCTGCAGCGCTCATCTCTGTCGGGGCAGGTCGCCGTCGTCGCCCGCGACTCTACCGCCCCGACTTTTGCCTTCCTCTCGGTCACCATGAAGGAGCTGCAACGGTGTCTGGCAGCCAGCGTAGGCATGGTCAACGTCAACGTCAACGTCAAGACCAATAGGCGAGCGGCCTCCTCGCCTCCCGCTGGGAAGGAGGTCCGACACATGCTGCTTGTCGCCGCCCACATCTGGTGGCAGACCCACGCCCTCACGACCGAGCCCAGCTTCGACGAGGCCCAGTTCCAGGCCCACCTCGGCCACAGTCGGTCGCTGCTCCGGACGCTAAATAAGAGCATGCAGGCAGTCCAGGGAGAGGAGGAGGCCGAGGTCGAAGCCGAGGTCGAAGCCGAGGTCGAAGCCGAAGTCGCCGGGTCCTTCCACCTATTCGTGACCGGCATGCTGCACCGCCTCACCCACGACTTCGCCGAGGGCTTCACCCTGACCACGGGCCTGAGCATGAGCCTCCTGTGGCCGCTCTTCCGGCCGGCGCCCATCCCCGACGAGGCCGCCTTCCGCCAGGTCGTCAGCATGGAGCGGCTCGCCGCCCGCTTCGACAACCTTAAGTGGCGCGTCCCCAATGCGTCTGCCGCCGACCTAGGCCAGATCATGACCTCGCTAGCAGAGGCCTATCGCCTGCTGCGCGTCGACAGCACAGACTCGGCCAACCTCGTCCAGGCCGTGGCGGACGAGATTGCCTCTCTCGAGTCGCAGGTCGGCAATACCGACGACCAGTCCGGAGCCCTGCCCCTGTTCGCCGACGTCTTCGAGGCCGTGCGCCAGCTGCACGTCCTCTACGGGAACGGCGACGGTAGCGACGATCGCAACGACCAGATCAAGACCCTGGTCCTCTCTGACCTGCCCACTTTCGCCCAGCTGCGCCTGCACGGCTCTGTCGGCCCAGCCAGACAGCTGCAGGCCGTCGACTACCTTCTCAGCCAGGACTCGGCCATCCGTCCCTGGAGCGGCACTCTCTCCAGCCAGCTCCTGCGCAAGTGCGACCAGGTCACCACCTCATCTACCCTGGCATCCCTCCGCTCTCTCGAGAAGGAGCTTCCATTCGTCGGCAGGCTGGTCACCCGCGCGTCCGCCTCGCTCTCTGCGGACCCTGTGGCCAAGCTCAACGAGACCCTCTGGGAAATGCTATCCGCTGTCGTCTCGTGCTACGACACCAGGACACCCTCATCCGCTGAGGACACCACTGCTGCAGCAGGGCTCCAGGCAGGGCTGCAGGCACACCTCCAGGCTCTCTTCCACTCAGCCTCCGGCCATCCGCAGATTTCACAGGTCCAGATAGCCGAGAGTGGCCTGGTCATTATCCGGAGAGACGGCGTGTCTACGCCCGCCAAAGACGCGGTCTGGCCCGATATGGACAATAGTAGTATTGACTGGAGCCAGATCCCTGGAAACCTCAGCCCCATCCTGCAACAGCACTTTTTGCCCGTCATTCTTGCTCTGGCGGCGTCGCGACAGATCAGCAATGTGCACACGCGCCAGTCACTCTCTGCCGTGGCCTGGGTGCAGTTCTCCGTCGGGTGCATCAAGCTGTACACGCCCGACAAGGTCTTTGACCCTTTCCTGGAGTGGAAGACAGAGCAGGAGTTCCACACGACGCTGCGCGTATCGCTCGTCCAGGAGGTCGCGGCCCTGCGCCAGTATGAGCACGACTTCACGGCGCAGGACTCTTCGAGCCTGCGCGTGAAATTGGCAGAAGAGGACGTCGCCGTTCTCGACGCCGCCATGGTCAGCCGCCAAGAGAAGCAGTCTCGCCTGCAGCTCGACTCCGCGACAAGCATATACCGCCCACCAACACCAAGCGGCGGCGCTGCGGGCGAGCTTTCCCGGCTGCAAAAGGACGTGTTCAACCCGGTCCTCGACGTCACCGTCAAGGACGACATCAGCTCTGCACACTTCCGGATCGTGTCGTCGCTGATGGCAAACACCGGGGCCGCAGCCGCAGAGCAGGAGCTCCAGCTGGTCCAGCACAACGTCATCAGGCTGATCGAGCGTCTGCTGATGAGCCAGTTCACTGCTTACCAGGACCTTGCCGTGCCTGTGGCAAACCTCCTCCGCTGTCTCCAGCTTGGCCTATCCCTCAGCCAAGGTACTACCTCTGCTGCTGTCGCTGCCGCTGCGTCGCCAGTCTCAGACAGCGCCGCTGACAAGCCGTGGCTTTCCGTGACACCCTTCTTGGGTGGCCGCCCCATGCCCATCGAAGCTGTCCCGGCTCCTCTGAAAAAGACCTGGGAGTTTCTGCTGCTCGGAGGTGTCTGCGCCTCTGTCGATGGCGCCGCTGCCGCCGGCTCTTTTGCCTTTTCTCCCGAGGGGCGCCGCTGCGTTGTTGAGTGTTTCCACTACTTCTTTACCGAGTGGAACAGGAAGCTGGAAGCGGAACGCCTAGCCGAGGAGGCCAAGACCAACCTCTACCGGTTCCGCGGCAGCCAGGAGGACGAGGAAGAGATGGACGAGGCCGAGTTCAGCGAGCTATTCCCGACTTACTCGGGCAACGAGGCCAGCATCAGCAGCAACAAAAAGACTCTGGCAAGGTGGGATCTGTCAGCCGACGTCGCCAGGATCCACCGCGACATCGTGCAGCCCTCGCGGCCGCCCACGGACGCCATCCTCGACTTCTGCAAGACCATCGCTCGCAAGGCGGCCAAGGAAAACGATGCCGAGAGTAGTAGTGGTAGTGTTGTCGTCGTCGTCCCTCCCCTATCCAGGCAGACCATCTCGAACAGCGAGTTTCTGCCGGCAACGCTGCTCGTGGTGGACGAAACCCTGCGCGATCTGCAGAGCTCAACGGCCGCAGCCGGCAACGTCACTAAGCCAACCGGCTTCAACTTCTACACGGACGCGAACCTGCCCGAGGCCCGCAAGCTCGTCTCGCTTGTCCACGAGATCCAGGCCCGGTTCCGCGGCCTCCAGCGCGTCGACGAGATCGGCCACCTGCAGCCGCTGGCCGACGTCCTGCTTGGCTGCGAGCGCGTGCTCGAGCTAGGCTTCAACGAGCCTCTGGCAAAGGTGATCACGATGGTGGAAAAACTGCACGAGGCTCTGTACGAGTGGCAATTCCGCGGCTACGCGAGCCGCCAGTACCTGACCCCGACGCTCTATGACCGGGTGACAGCGACGCTCGTGAGCTGGCGGAAGCTCGAGCTGTCGACGTGGAACCGGCTGTTCGACACAGAGGCCGACAAGTGCCGGCAGGACGCAGGCGTCTGGTGGTTCATTGCCTACCAGGCAGCCGTGGCCGGCCCCATGTCCATCCTACTCGGCGACCAGCATATCGCGAGCGGCAAAGGCAAGATCGGTGCTTCCAACAGCGATGCGCTGGCCTACCATGCCGAACAGCTCCTGAAAGAGCTCTCGTCGTACCTCTCCAGCTCGATCGTGGGGCAGTTCTCGGCGCGCCTCGATCTTCTTCGCCAGATTGTCGCCCATATCAGCCTGCTGGTCGAAGACTATCCTGCCATGGCCCTGATCCAGAATGCCCTCAAGAACCTCGTGGCCTTTTACGGCCGGTACGAGAGCAAGGCCGTCGAGAGCGTCAAGAAGGGCCGCGACGGTCTGCAGAAGAAGATCAACGACGTGCTCCTCCTGGCCAGCTGGCGAGACACCAACATCGACGCCCTTCGCGAGAGCGCCCGCAAGTCTCACCTCAAGCTGTTCCGGCTTGTCCGCAAGTTCCGTGCCGTGCTGGGCCAGCCCATGTTATCAATCATCAAGTCGGGCCTTCCAGACGATGCCGAACAGGAGATTGTGCGCGGCAGCGAGGAAGTGGGCGACTTCTTCCAGCAGGACTCTGCCGACATTGTTGTCGCCAGCCTGTCTCGGCCGCAAGCAGCGGCCACGCTGTGCGCACAGCTGATCCCTGGCTGGGGCGACGATGCCCACACGCGCCGCCTGGCCGGCGTGGACCGCATTGTCTCCATCATGAGCAGAGCCAGTGCGATCCCCGAATCCACCCTCGATGCCAGCGACGTCGTCTCTTCGTTCGTCTCGGACCTGCTGGTTTCCATGGCCGAGCTGCGTAAAGAGACCCCAGGCCAGCTCACAGAAGAAACAAAAGACGCCGTCAAGCACCTCAAGACGCGCAAGATTCGACTGTTCGACGAGACACTCAAGGCAGTGCGCCAGATGGGCTTTAGCAGCAACCTAGGCACTAGTCGACTGGCCGCACAGTCGTCCCTGGCGCTGATATTCTCCGGCTCGTCCGGGCTGGCAGCGATGCAGCTGCCAGAAGAGCTAGACCTGGCTGGCCTCGAATACAGCTTCCACAAGCTGGTGGACTTGGCGCCGCAGTTCCGCGAAGCGCTGTATGAGCATCACAGCGATCTCCAGCGAGTCACAGCTCGGCGCAGTGTCGGCCACCTCGAAGGCATTCTCTACGTTGCGCTGCGTCAACGCGAGCTTCTGACCGCATCCGCCGCCAGCCTCGCATCTCTTGATGCGCACGTTGCGTATGTCGACGGTCTGAGCTCAAGCTTGGTCGATCCTGGCAAAGGCAGTACCATCAACAAGAAGAAGGACAACATCGAGGTCGATTCTGAGCTCGTCCAGCTCAACACGCGCCGATCTGGCCACGTCCGCACGTTGCGGTGGCTCGTGGCCATCACACGTGTCGGCGTGCATCTTACTGATGTTCACGATCGTCTTGCCGCTGTTGACTGCAAATCTGTTCGCTCGCAGCTCGCAACCTGGGCCAACACATTCGAAGGCTTGCGCGTCAAGCTGGAAGCCAGCCTGCCCGGGCTCCCTGAAGGCTTTGTCTCGTCCACGACGCTTCATCTCCGGTCTCAGATCGACGAGGAACTATCCCAATTTGCGTCCGAGCTTGAGCAGCGCATAGAAGAGCGGCCAGATCTCGCTTATATCCTCCAGCAGATCAGGCTCTGGACTGTTACGAATGCGGCAGATGCTGCAGATGCTGCAGATGCTGCAGATGCCTCCGACGACGACGCCGAGGCAATCCTGCCAGATTCGACTGCAAATGACGACCTCTCCCCCATGTTCACAGACGAGGCGCTGGACCTGTCCAAGATGCTGCTGAATGCTGTCCAGAAGTTCAACAAGGCCGTCGCAGAGCTGCCAGCGTCGACCGAGGAGGCTTCGTGGCTCGTGGACTACAACACCAGGCTCTCCACGGCGGTCAAGTCCCTGCATGCCGACACGGTCATCTCTAGCATTCAGAAATGCGTCAATCTGCTGAGGCAAAACTACCACGCGCCTCGCTCTGTGTCCGGCACGGCCCTCCTCTGCGTCCTGCTGCCGCTTCTGCAGCAGTACTCCAGGACATTCCGACGTACGCTGACGCACCTGGCCGCTCTGCATCGGTCCACGTGCCAATTGGGCCATCGTCTCAGCCGCGCTTTTGTGGAGATCGCGTCGCAGGGCTTCTGCACACCGCCAGAGAAGTCGGACGAGTCGTCTGGCCAGACCAGCGGCAAGCTCGAAGAAGGCACCGGTCTTGGCGATGGCGAGGGTGCGGAGGACATCAGTAAAGACATCCAGCCGGACGAGGATCTGTCCGAGCTGGCGCAGACGGCCAACAAGGAGCAGCAAGAAAAGGGCGATGAGATTGAAGATGAGAAAGATGCGATCGACATGGGCAACGACGAGATGGAAGGCGAAATGGGGAGCGCGGCTGGCGATGATGAAGATGAGGATAAAGATGGCAATGATAAAGAGGGAGATGAGGAGGAAGATGACGAGATGGACGAGGAGGCAGGGGATGTGGACGACCTTGACCCGACCGCTGTGGACGAGAAAATGTGGGACGGCGAAGACGCCAAGGACACGGAGAAAGAGCAGCAAGGAAACGAGTCCAAGGGTCAGAAGAATGACGACGAGCAGGTAGCAGCTGCCGACGACAACTCCCAGAGCAAGGCGGCGGACGAAGCTGCTGCCGCTGGAGAAGAGGGTGGAGACGCAGACGAAGAAGAGAAGAAGGACGGCGATGAGCAGGAGGATGAGAAGAAGGACGGAGAAGATGCAGACGATGGGGCTGGGGACGACGATGACGCCATCGGCTCAGACGATGAGCAGGTCGGTCCGCAGCAGGAGCTCAACCGACAGGACCAGAATGTGGAGGAGAACGACGCCCTGGATCTGCCGGACGACATGGAGCTAGATGATGACGGTGACGACGATGGCAAGGACGATGACGGAGACGACCTGGATGGTCTAGATGATCTGGACGAAGGGAAGGACGAGGAGGGCGGTGCTGACGAAGACTCTGCTGCCAAGGAAGAGAAGCGCGGACGAGAGGAGGATGACGGTCCGGAAGCAGAGAAAGGCGAGGAAGACGAGGCGGAGGGTAGTGAGACGATCCAGACGGATCAGATAGACGATGGGGACGAAGCCGACAAAGAGAACGAAGATGAAGACGAGGGAGAGGGCGAGAGAGACGCAGAGGAAGACGGCATGGATGTGGACGAAGAAGGCGGCCAGGAGGACGAGGACGAGGCGGCCAAGCAGCCACCGGTCAACGACGTGCAGGCTGTCGACGACAAGAACACGGCCGCGCCCAACGACGTCCAGAGCGGTGTCGGGCCGGAGCAGCTGGAAGACCAGACAGCCGCAGACGATGAGCAGGCGGACAGGAATGAGAACAACAACAGCGCGAAGCGTGACCAGGGCGACATGGGTCAGGATGCCGACGAGACGGACAAGATGGACGGCGGTGCCAACGGGACAGTAACAAACCGCGAGCGCGATGCCGACGCCGATGCTGATGCGGCACAGCAGCAGCAGCCGGAAGAGTCGTCGAGCGCCGACCAGGCCGAACAGCAGCCGTTCAAGAAGCTGGGCGACGTCCTGGAGCGGTGGCACCGCACGCAGCGGGAGATCAGACAGGCCGAAGACAAGCCGGACGAGCAGCAGGTCCAAGAAGACGAGGACAGCGCCGACCAGGCGGCCCAGAAAGAGTTCCAGCACCTGCACGACGAGGAGGCCCCGGCTAGCACGCAGGCCATGGGTGCAGCCGACGAAGACGAGGCGCGACCGTTTGACGACGCCATGGCCATTGAGGAGGAGGAGGAGCCCGAAGGCGGAAAAGGCGAAAAGGACGACGAGGCCAGGCAGCAGCAGCACGCCAACGACGAGAGCAACAGCGACGTGGCGGAAGACGACAAGATGCGGGACGGTGATGGCGAGAAGGATGAAGACGAAAGCGACGATGGGGCCACGAAGGCGGAGGGAGACGACGGACAAGCAGGAGCTTCGATGCAGCGTGGCGCATATGACGATGTTGACGACGATGACAAGGATGATGCAGCCAAGAAGAAGACAGATGCAGACGGGGTGATCCAGGAGAACGAGGCCGAAGCCGAAGAAGACGAGATTGAAGACGATGAGGAGATGCTGGCCACACAGCTGCTTTCGTCGACGCGGCTCGAAGATGACGATGACGACAACGCATCACTCGTGCCGCTGGAGGAGGCGATGCGGCGGTGGTCGGGCTTCCAGCTGTCGACGCACGGGCTGTCGCTGGCGCTGGCGGCGCAGCTGCGGCTGATCCTGTCGCCGTCGCAGGCGACGCGGCTGTCGGGCGGCTTCCGCACGGGAAAGCGCCTCAGCATCCGCAAGATCATCCCGTACATTGCGTCCGGCTACAAGCGCGACAAGATCTGGATGCGGCGCAGCGTGCCCACCAAGCGAGCCTACCAGATCCTGCTGTGCGTCGACGACAGCAAGAGCATGGCCGAAGTGAAGGGGTCTGGGTCTGGGTCTGGGTCTTCTGGGTCTTCTGGGTCTTCTGGGTCTTCTGGGGCGTCCAAGTCGTCTAGACCATCCAACTCAAGCGGCCACTCCCTCTCCTCTCGCTCGCCCGGCCACCTCGCCCTCAGCTCCCTCGTTATGGTCGCCCGCGCCCTCGCCATGGTCGAGGCCGGCCAGGTCGGCGTGCTGGGCTTCGGGTCCGGCGTGTTTGCCGCCCACGGACTGCTGGATGCCGAGCCGTTTGGCGGCAGCGGTGGCAATTCAAATGCTGGCAGCATCCACGGTGCCGCCGCCCTGCGCCGGTTCACCTTCCAGCAGGACCGCACCGACGTCGCCCAGCTGCTGCGCACCACCATCGACACGTTCCGGCAGGCCCGCGACGCCTCGTCGGGCCGCAGCAGCGCCAGCAGCGCCGACCTCTGGCAGCTGGCCATTGTGCTGTCCGACGGCCTGACGCCCTCGGCGGCCCACGAGCGCATCCGCCGCCTCCTCCGCGAGGCCGCCGAGTCCCGCATCATGATCGTCTTTGTCGTGCTAGACGGCGGCCGCGGCCCGTCGTCGTCGTCGTCGTCGTCGTCGTCGCCGTCGTCGTCTGACAGCGTGTTGGACCTCAAAGAGGCCAAGTTCGTCCGCGATCCGGCCACAGGCAACAGCCGCGTCGTCATCGAGCGCTACCTCGACACGTTCCCTTTCCCCTACTATCTCATCGTGCACAATCTCGAGGACCTGCCGTCGGCGCTCGCAGGCCTGCTGCGGACCTGGTTCGCAGAGGTGAATTCGTGAGGACTTGGAAAAGCAAGGAAGAAAAGAAAGAAGGGAGAAAATACTGTATATAGGACATAGGACATAGCGACTTAAATGATAATTTCACAATCACGCGTACTGCACGACCAAGGTGGAAGGAAGCACCGTCTACGTTGTTTGCGACTTCCATGCAAAGAAAGCCGAATGTGGCAGGGACGATGCGGACCGAATCTTGAGAGACGACACAGTCACATTGAACACACATCAAAGGCAGCCTCACAGTGTAAAGGCCGGACTCTCCTGTCCTCAGAACAGTCTATTTCTTTCTGTCTTCCTTTCTCTTGCGCGCGCACTCCCAAGCCCAAATTCCATCCATACAGCCAGCCGTACATCCCATACCTGTCAGCCTCCTACCATCCGGCCACTTTGGGGCCTTGATCCATCTTTGCTTGCCACCAAAAAAAAAAAGAACAAAGCAGGGCAATGTTGTGATGTGATGCGCATCGACGATTATTGACTACAAGACACAAGAAAATGCAGCACTAGCAGCGCAAAATAAAGCAAAAAGGAAAAACAAATCAACTCTAAAAACAAAAATAAAAATAAAAATAAAAAGGGGGGTGGTGGGAATTCTCTAGTGCTCTTGGCTGAAGGATGAGTTCAGGCCCTGAATTGCCTCCATGTCGGCGATCGTCCGGTTGAACACCTTGCTCAGGTTGCTGATGACACGCGACCGGTTCCGCTCGTGGCGTGTCGTCCAGATGTAATCCATGATCTCCCGGCTAATCTGCTCAAGCTGATCCACCGTGCATCCGGATGTTCGGTCCAGAATCGTGTCCAGGGTCGAGTCCAGATGTGCGTCGGGTGCGCTGATGGGAAACGCCTGCGACGAGAGCCGGCTGCCGTTGCCGCTGCCGTTGCCGCTGCCGCTGCCGCTATTCTGCCGCTGTGCTTGTTGCAGCTGCGATTGCGGTTGCGATTGCGACTGCGACTGCGAAGCCGCCGGCTGAGGCGGAGGGCCTAGAGGCTGCACAGGCTGTGATGCTGACGGCGACGCCGACTGGCCGCCGCTGCCAGACGCTCCCTTCCCATTGCTGCCTTCAAACTCGGCTTTGGACACCTCGTGCCACTGCGAGTGCACCCATTCGTTGCTGGACGGAGCCTGGCTCAGCAGCGATCCAAACACTGACTGCGTGTCCGGAATCTGAGACCCTTCAGCATTGTCTGCGCCTCCAATTATTGCGGCAGCCCCGACAGCCCCGACAGCCCCGACAGCTGCAGCACTCGTGCACGCATGTCCTCCTCCAACGCTGCCATCGGCCACGTGCGTTCCGTTGGTGGCCTGCGTGCTCCACGGGCCAGACGACTTTGTCGCCGACGCTTCGTTCAGCACTGCCGACGGCGACATGCCGGCCGGGATACTTGTCAGCGCCGACACCTGCGAAATCTGCGTGTTGCCGGCTGTCGCTCGTGTCGACGCGTCCAGTACCGCCGATGACGGGCCACCAGCAGTCCTGGCCCACTGCAGTCCCAATGGTGTGCTCTGTGGCGGGCTGGCCTCCATGTCGGCCCCCGTCATCGCCACATCTTCGTCTCCGTTAGCCAATCTTCCCGAAGACATCCCGGAGGCCATCGCAGAAGGCACCGTTGTCCCGTTGCTTCCGTGATGCGAATATCCGTTCGACGTCATGGGTGACGAGTCCAACACAACATCTGGCTTGAGCTGGAAGCGCGCCTGCTCCTGTTCCTGCACCTGCTGACCCAGCTCGTCCTTGTCTGCCTCTACCCGCACAATGTCTGAGCCGATAGGCTGGATTTCTGCATCGTCGGCAGCGGCCCCGGCGGCCCCGGTTGCCCCGGCTGCAACGCCAACTATGGCCAGGCCGGCTTTCCTCTTCGCCGCCTTCTCGTCGGCGTCCCGCGCCCGCTTCAGCTGTCTCTGGTAGAGCTCCTCCCAGTTCACCTGAGACAACCGGGCTTCGGCTTCGGCAACATCAACCTCGACATTGGTCACCAGCTCATTCGCCTTCAGAAGCCGCTCCTTGTCGCCGATACTCTTGGCGTCCTTGGCCAGAGACACAACGTCCTCGTAGAAGTCCTTGGGCCGTGCATAGTACCCGTTGGAGAGGCGCTCCTCGATGGTGGCCAGATCGAGGTTGTAGTAGAACTTGCCAGTCTCCCTCTCCCAGAGGCCTAGGGCGCCCTCTTTGTTCTTGGTGATCACATACGGGCGACGCTGCTCGCTGGCAATGTCGGGCTGCACGTAGCTGGGGTCGGCCTCCTGCCACAGATACGAAATCTGGCCTTCTGGGATGACGGGCTGCCGGAACTTTTTGTACTTCTTGATCTGATCCATAATTGGCTGCAGTTGCACCTTGAGCAGGTTCAGCAGCAGGTGGTCTCTGCGGAGCTCTTCGCAGATCTCCTCCCTCGTCTTGACTTTTGGTGGAGGTGGTGGCGCCACTGGCAACTCTTCCAACACTCTCTTCTTGCGGTTGGCCGGGTCCGGAAACTCGCTCGGATTCCGTGTCGCATGCTCGAGGAAGCTGTAAAAATAAATCCGGCGGCTGGCCCTGGTCGGCTTTTCGAGAGGGAACCGGTTCTTGGAAGAGTAGCCGAACAGGTCGCGGAGAACAGGCCTTGGAATATCCGCCTCGTCACACTCGCACGTAGCCAGGAGGAGGACCGGGTCGTTGGGCGGTATGGACTTGAGCATGGTGGTAAACGTCACATACGCCGACTCCGGAAGGCTGCTGTGCCAGATGTCTATGTTGGGAATATAGATCACAGCTGGCTTGTGGCGCTTGACTTCGACAAATAGCCCTACAATCACTTGTTCGAGCGGCTACAAATCATTCAAATCATTAGTGTCAGCTAGGCACGTCTCCATCGGATGAGAGGCACCACTTACTCGTCCATCTCCCAGCAGCACGGGCAAGTCAAAGCTCTGGATGTGGACGCCTTCGAAATGGTGCAGGATTGCCGCTGCCAGATAGCCCTGGCCCATGCCAGCTGTGCCGGTAAGCAGCAGCCGCGGCCGGAAGGTGCGCGACCGCTCAAACGCCTGGATCATGTTCTCGCGACCGAAGCCGTGGTCGGCGTCCTGCAGCGGTTCAAACATGGCCTCCTCCAGCGCCGTCGTCTTCTTCCGCCTCGGCATGATGTCGTCCAGCAACGTCTGGATGGTGGAGAGCTGCTCGCTGAGAAGAGGCGCGACAGGCTTCGGCAGAGGCGCCCATGCTGGCGTGGCCGACCGCTCAGATGACGGGATCATCCGGCTCATCGAGAGCGTAAAGTCTGTCGCGTGGATGCCGATCCGCGCTGGGTCGACAATCAGCTTCTCCTGCGCCGAGTAGATCTGCGGATACGTCCGCTGAATCGCGTTCAGGGCCGCCTCCGTGCAGAGCGCCCGCAGATCGGCACCGCCATAGCCTTTGGAGTTCTCGGCCAGCATCCCCTTGAAGTCGTCCGACAAGCCCCAGTCCTTGGTGTGGATATCGATGATGGATCGCCGGCCGTCCAAGTCAGGCAGAGGGAAGTAGAATTCGCGGTCAAAGCGGCCTGGCCGACGAAGCGCCGGGTCGATGTTATCAGGCCGATTAGTGGCACCGATCACGATAACCTGACCACGGCCGTCCATGCCGTCCATCAGGGCGAGAAGCGTCGACACGATGGACGCGTGGATCTGCTCCTGCTTGCTGGAGCGCACAGGAGCCAGGCCGTCGATCTCGTCAAAAAAGATGATGCTCGGCTGCGTTCGTCGAGCTTCCTCAAAGAGCAGCCGGAGCTGCTTCTCGGCCTCGCCGACCCATTTGCTCAGCGCATCCGCACCCTTGCGCATGTAGAACGTGATCTTGCGACCGCCAACGCCCACCGAGTTGGCCAGCGCACGCGCGAGCAGCGTCTTTCCTGTGCCCGGAGGACCGTGAAACAGCACGCCTCGAGGCGGCGTGACCTTGAATCGCAGGAAGAGCTCCGGATACAGAAGCGGCAGCGTGACCATCTCCTTCAGCTGGTTGATATGGCCCTGAAGACCGCCCACCTTGCTGAAATCAACGTTCATGTCGACGCCGAGCGGGTCCGCGTCGGCCAGTGCTTTCTGGTTCTTCACCTTGCCGACGTTGGTGTTCGCCGAGACGCCCGTGATCGACTCGAGGTTGAGGGGAGCCGCAAACCCGCTCGGCGCCGTGCCTGCTGTGGGCGTCATGCCGATATTGCCGCCAAACGCGCCTGACGGGCCTGTGCGCGTCACCATCTCGTCGTCGCTGCTGTCAGAATCCACGCCTCCCGCAGCCCCGGTGCCCCAGGGACCGCCAATCAGCGAGCCGTCGCCACCACCGCCACCAAAGGGGCCAAAGGTTGAGAGCAGATTGCGCTGCCATGTCGACGCGGCACCGCCTCCACGGCCGTTGCGCCTGCGCGCCGGTGTCTGTGTCGCTGGCTCCTCGTCCTCCTCCTGCTCAATGAACAAATCGAGAGGCTTGATGCTGTAATCAACAACCTTTGCGGTTCGCCGACGCGATGTTGCTTCGTAGACAATAGACGGAGAGCGCCTTCGCCGCCGCGGCCGCGAGTGTGAGCTGGCGCGAAGCTCCTCTGCCTCCATGGCAACTTCGTCCCTGTCGACGTCAAACTCGTCGTCCGAAGCAGCACCGCGCGTCCGCTTTGTGCCAGACTTAATCCGTGTTGACCGGCGTCGGCCTCGAGAGTTCTGGCTGGAATCATCGTCTCCATTGTGGCCGCTGTTGTGCTTGGAGGCGTCCGAATCTGAGGCTCCTCCATCCCCAGACTCTTCGTCATCTACAGGCTCAAAATCGCTACTGGGCTCCTTTGCAGACTTGGCCTTGCGGAGACGTGATCCGCGCGTCAAGCGCCGTCCGATAGCATTGCTGGCGTCGTCACCGTCTCCAAGCTCGTCTGCTGCTGACGCGCTTCCGTCGTCGCCAGCTCCAGTAGTAGTAGTAGTAGTAGTAGCAGCAGCAGCAGCCGAACGGGTTTGTCGCGTACGTCGGCCAACGGGCATGTCATCATCGTCATCATCCTCAGCGTCCGCCTGGTCATCCATGACAACGTCCCCCTCTCCATCCTCGTTGGCGGCTTCCTTCTCATCGGCATTGTCGTCACCGTCGCCTCCCGCGTTCTCCTCAGCCTCCACATTGGCCTCGGTCAGTTCGCTAATGGCAATCCGCGACGCTGAACCAGAAGCGGCCTCCAGGCTCTGCATGCGGGTATGTAGCGAGGCTGGATCTCGCAGAGTACTCTCGTCAGCACCATCCCCACCGCCAACGATCTCTGTTATACCTTCACCATCCGCAAGGCCAGGCTCACTACTTTCTTGGGTGGCCTCCTCAATTGCCGGCACTGGTGGCTTCTTAGTGCCTTTGGAAGCTCGGCGTGGTCGACCAGCAGCTGCGGTTTCGGGACTCATACTCGCCAGCGCTCGTGCAGGCTGAGCATGCCGGCCCGACATCGACAGTTCAATCAGCTCTTCTGCCTCTTCTGTATTGGCTCGCGTGCGTCGGGTTGTGGTAGTCGCGGTCGTGGCAGCGGAAGCGGCGCTATGGCGTAAAGTTTTGGGGTTCATTTTCAGCGTGATTATCCTTGATTTTCGCGGCGTCTGCAGGCCAACGCTCTCCGCCTTTTTCGGCTTGGTTTTAACCTTCTCTGGAGCGTCCGAGTCTCCAGTGTCGCTTGCCTCCGGCTCCTCGTTCGAGTCTTCGCTGCTCTCCTTGTAGCTCTGGTGCTTTATGGCAGCCTTCCGTGTTCGGCGGCCAGTGGCGCTCGTTATGGGCTCGTCGTCTTCGTCTTCTTCGTCGTCGTCGTCGGCATAGGAGTCCTGGAGGCTGTCGTCCGAAACTTCGTCGTCCTCCTCGTCGATGTCCGACCCCGCGTATTCGTTCCGCCGACGGCTGCCGGATTTGGGTGGTCGGGCCCCTCTCTGTTTCTTCTTCGAGCGCCGTGGGCGATCTTCCCGGTCCTCCCCAGGCTCAAAGTTCTCGTCTTCCGAGTCCGACTTGTTCGGATCAAAGTCGAAAATAATGTTTCTCTTTCGCTTGGCGGGCATTTTTTGTGTACGAAGCCAATAGAGCAACAAATGCAGCCAAGACTGAAAAGGCCTCAAGTATTCAGGACTCTCTCAAGATTCTGTTGTATTGATATCCGTACTGTAAAATAGGCCAATTCTCGCGGTTTGTTGATGGCCAGGACCAAGTTGCTCCGCCTCTGGAATGCAGTGCTTCTCCTCACTTGAGCCTCCGAGGGTATTCCATTTGATCTTCAGAGTCAGGTACAGAACAGATTCCGCAGTTCTCTGTGCAGCAGACGAAAGGCTGACAGAGGGGGAGATGCCACAGAAATTTAGGCGTCGGCAATCGTGCAGGAACTGAGGAGCTGTCGTCGGTCGACTGTCGCTGTCGGCAAAAAAGGGTATCGTCGTGTATAGGAGTGTTGCCAAAGGTTTCGATGATCAGGAATCGAAAAAGCTCTACTATGTATAAACACAAAAAATGTCCGGGCAGAGGTGGGAGGGAGCTAAGGAGGAAGACAACCGGACGAAGACGACCGCTCAGAAAGAAAGCCGGGAAGTTGATGAGATGAACAGAGGGTGAACACGCGAAGAAAGGCTCCTTTAACCGAAAATAGGCAAATTAGATAGGAAAAGAATGAGCAAACAATAATCGAGCACAATAGATGTATTGTCAGATCAAAGGCGATGCAGCGCCGTGAAGAGGATGGGGGTGGTGGGAAAGAATGAAAGAGATCATGAGGAAATGCCCTTTTCTAATGGGGTCGCGCTGCTTTGCTTTTTTGCGTTGTGTCCGCGCAACGCCACAAGATTCACTTAGCTGTGAAGGAGCGCGAAGGGAGATGAGTGGGTCCCATGTGAAAGGACAACCAATAAGCTACCTGCTGGCTGTTTGTATTTAGTCCGTGCCTGGTCCGTGCACCAATCACGACTGCCCCCTCCCTCACCCTTTTTCTGTGGCATCCTGTTTTTCTGGCGTTCTGGCAGCAACCTTGATAACATTGAGACTTGATGAACTTCCATCAATGCCGGCCATCTCGCGATAGCGCGAATGAAAATCCATTATCCTTAGCAATAATGAGATATTTCCGCACTTGACGACCATGGTTTTATCGGGGTACGCCTCGCGCTGGGCACACCGTGAGAGGCGCAAGTTGAGTTGGGTGTGGGCAAAGACGAGCGAAGAGGTGAGAAAAGGGAAGATTTGAGGAAAGAAATTGCATAGGCCCATGTGCTCAGTCAGAAAGAAAACCTGCTGGGTAAAAAAAAAAAAAAGTTCATGCCCAAATTTCTATGTGGGGCTGTGCCGATGCGGCTCTACCTGGAGAAAGAGGAGGGGAGAGGGGTTAGACAAAGTGGACAAGGCCGTTCAGCCCTGTGTGAGTTGCCAGACGGCTCTCCCGCTCCCGCGGCCGGTCGTTCTGGCATGATTTGCTGCTGGGATGTGCAGTCTCGGCCGCGGCATGCCTCGAGGGCCAGGACGAGACGAGGGCCACGAAAAAGCGGCAGGAACAGCAGACACCATGGGCATGTCGTTCCTTTGGGGAATGTAATGCAAAGTTGCTGTTTCACGAAAGGCCGTTTGCGGGGTGCGTTTGGGAGTCTTTCGTTCGAAAGCTGGGCTGACTTATATGCCACACAGTATCCGTCTGGTTTTAGCATTCGAGCTCCAACTAACCAACAAAAGTGCACGTGAAAATCGCGGCTCCCTTCTGCAGCACACACACACACCACAAGAGACAGTTCGTCCATCAACCCTACTTTGAATATACGCCATATCCAATAAGCAGACAAGCCCACGCTCATTTTACAACCTCATCATGATGCTAATCATATGTTTGTGGTCCTGGAAGACTGGCAAGGCCCCACCAGGATATGTGGGTTTGTTAGCCAATTACAGCAACACATACGTACAGAAGTATGAGATAAGATAAGAACCAACTGACCGGACTAAAATTACACCATTCCGCCCTCACCCATCTCTTAAGCCAAAGCAGACCTCTGGAGAAAAGCTCGTGTCTTCACCGGAGTATTGTCCCTGCAAGGTGCATCTCACGTGCATGGTCTGAGAGTATCGCCGGCATACTAACCTGAGACAGCTCTATATAGTTTTGTACTCTGATGCGCAGTTGAGCTGCTACTATGTATCCATGAGTGTCTGTCAGACTTCGCGGCATGCCTACCTTTCTCTCAAAAAAATTGCTCCAAACAAGACATACTTCCCGTCATCGACCATATTTCTAGAATTTTCTCTATAGATAAAAGTAACATGACGACTATCATGCCTAGAGGATTTTTGTTCTAGATATTGAAGAGAAACCATCCTCAAGAGCTTCTCTACGAAATACACGCCGATCAATGCATGTCTTTTAACGGATTGAGTACTACTATGTATGCACGTGCTGTGGACATCCCATCCCATATTACCACGAATGGCATAAATTTACTTTCGCCTGCACCATCCTGCAGTCAGCAGCTGCCCATCAAACCAATGGTGTGCTCGAACTGTCGCCACCCCGTGTCATTTCTCTAGCTACACTAGCACAAAATCCCGCTCGTTCAGCTTGCCCTCTTCCACCTGGCCGACGGCCTGGCCGTCCATGAAACCGTGGACGTAGGCTGTGCCCATGTATCGGAACGTCTCTGTGACGCCGTCCTGATCCTGATCCTCATTCTCATTCTCATTCTCATTCTCACTCTCATCCTGCTGCTGTCGTCCTCGTCGCCGCAGCAGCACCGGCACCTTGGACCCGTCCAGGACTGCCACCACGTCGCCTGCTCGCACCGTCGCCCGTGCCATCAGGAACAAGCCGCCGTCTGTCTGCACAAACGCTCGGCGCCTCGCCATGCGCCGCAGCATGGCGAAGCAGGGCGCCTTGGTCAGTAGTATATCTGCTGGTGTGGGCATCTGCCACGGCTTGTTAACCTCTTCCACTTCTGCTTCTGCTTCTGCTTCTGCTTCTGCTTCTGCTTCTGCTTCCGCCTCGGCCTCGGCCTCTTGGTCGCGCAGCTGGTTGGCCACTACCAGGGCGGCACTACAGGTCTCGACCTCTTCCGCCGAGAGCCTCTGGATCGGGTAGGCCGTGCAGTCGCCCACAAGCGTGCGCCAGTAGGCCTGCCAGAGGGGCTCGCCCGTCGGTAGGTAGGTGGCCGCGGCTGGCCCCAGATCTGACACGCCAGCTCCTTCGCTCGGCGGCAGCTCTATTCCGTACAGGGTGGCCCACTCGCGGTAAAGCGCAAACAGCAGCGCCGGATGAACCAGGCCAGTGCCAGTCTCTGTCCACGGCCCCTGGCGGAGTGGTGCCACGTGGCCCAGAACAACACCGCGGAGGCAGAGCCCGCGCAGCTTGCGAACATCGAAATCTCTTTTCCCATTCCCATTCTCAGCTGTCGTGGAGGCTGCGGAAGTAGGCACCTCCACCTCCAAAGAGGACGGACTGCAGATATACCCAGGCCGACCGGCCGCGTAGATGCCGCGCTGGGCAAACAGGATGGTCGAGAACTCGTCCTGGTAGTCCGGATAGACGCTGCGATCAAAGTTTGGGACCCATGAGGGCAGGCTGGGCACGCGGCGGCTGCTTCCACCAGGGGGGGACTCGTCTTCGTTGCTGTTGCCATCATCATCATTGTCTTCGCCTCTATTGCTGCCGCTGTCATCATCGCCCTGGAACGGATTCTGGCTGAGCAAGTCGAGGCTGCCACCACTGGCCTGGATGATTGCCAGTGCGGCATCAGCATAGACGTCGGCGACCGGCTTGGCGTAGTTGACACGCGGCAGAAGCGATTTCTCTGTGACGAGGCCGAGCAGGCCGTAAACCTTGTCCCGGGGATCGGTCGAGTGGGTCCATTTGAAGCGGGCAAGCACGTTGATGAGGCTGTTTTCATCCCCTTGCCATCGGCTACCTCCTTCCTGTCCTTCTTCGTCAGACTCTTCTTGCCGATGCTCTTCTGCCACTCCTTCCCTCACAAAAGTCCGCTGTAGCTGGATCGCCTTGACCCGCGAAAAGATGCTGGAGAGGACAGGCCTGACCTCGCCGTGACCCCAAAAGGCATGGAAGGCATCCGCATAGCTCCGATCGCCAAGAAAGCGGTTCACGATGGCGCTGTCAAAGTCGAGCGTCAGCACGTGGTCCTCAGCCTCGGTCTCAGCGGCCTCGGCCCCCTCGTCGACCCCGACCACCAGCATCACACGCGGCGCACACGACAGCTCCTGCACGATCCACACGCGCGACCAAAAGGGAGCGTAGGTAAATGTCGCGCTAAGCTGTCGTTTTTGGCTGTAGCTGAGAAACCAGCCCTTTTTCTCGTCTTGTACGTCCTGCGTGTCCCGTGTCTCTTCTCCGCCCTTGCCACCGCCCTCGTCTTCCCCCTCCTGATAGATGTGAACACCGTCGCGGTCATCCCTAAAGCGACGCCACTGCTTCATCATTGTCGCCAGCGTGGTGCTGTCCTTCCCGGACATGACCGTCATAAGTCGCAGACCGTCCCGGAGCCTGTCGGCACGAGTTTTCGCCCACTCGATCCGTTCTAGCCGCGCCTTTTCGGCCTCTTCATCTTGAACCGTCTCGGCCTTGGCTAAAACACCCTCATTTCCGATGACAGACACAACCGGGCTCGGGCTTAGCTCCGGCTTCGGGTCTGGGCCCAACCAAGCCAGATCGATCGTACACCGCTCGTAGATGAGCTTCATTTGCTGTACCTGCATGCCGCGTTCTTCCACGTCGGCCTGGTTGATGCACAGAGCGTCGACCCAGAGAGTGCGGTCGGCGGTACGATAGCGCAGATGCCGCAGTGCTGCGTCGAGGTTTGCCGTCACCGGGATAGACTGATCCTCGATGCTGCCGTCGGCCTTCTCTACCAAGACGAAATGTTGCATGGCTTCTGGAGGGCCCCACACGTACGAGAGCGCCTCGTAGGGTGGCAGGTCGCCGTCGATGTCGAAGCTGCCTTGAAAAAGACGGATTCGCAGCGGTGCCCTCATCGACGCCGCCGGTCGCAGCCGGAGAAGGCGGATCTCGTGCCGGGCACCATCGAGACAATCATAGATAGTATTCATATTTTCTAGCCTCTAATTGCAGGTGATAGTGTTATTGCGAGTGTGCTCCCTCTCTGCGGCACACTGGGCTCAATGCAATTAATATCTCGTCAGATCCTTTTGCTGTCCTGAAGCCAAATTTGGGGCGCAGCGCAGCGAGGCCTCTCTGCTCCTCAAATAAACTATTGCAGGGGTTAATCGGCGCAACCCGGGGGGGGCATGTCAGCTTGTCCGTGGCGGAGCTCCATTTGAGGACCCGTCAGCATAGCGCTTGTCGATTTTCATCGTGAATCCTTGGCACCAGGAAGACATATTGTGGAAGTGAGGCTGTGAAGCCAAATTTTACTACTTTTGCTGGCAAAAAACGGCTATGCGGCCCGGCTTGATTAGTTAGCCGTTCCTGCCAAGAAGTAAAAAATTCATGTTTTTTCAGATAGATATTTCAGTCTTTGGCTTATGCCGTACGAATGGCATATTATTACAATCTGTCGCCTCTATGGAAATAACAGCTTCCTGAAACTTTTACCTCGTATGGCAAGTATGGCAAGGTATGCCAGGCCCTCACGCTGCTAATATACTTTTTCTCCTATCTGTCCGTCATTTGAATCGTATGGTGCACAGCACATGCCGCAGGCGATGCCGCAGGCGATGCCTGTACTTGCTGTTGTTTGCATCCAGTTTTTCTCTTCGTCTGCTTGTCCTACGACTGGCTAATTAACTGCTTAAAAACAAGTCAAAGGCTTTAACTTAAGTCTGTAGCTGCCAACCGGTCATCCAGCATGGGCATTAAATCGCAGAGACCAACCAACCGGCCTCTCCTTCCTGATATACCATGCAGGCAGAGATAAAAAAAGCAACACCTGCGTGCGCCAGGAACAAAATAGAGAGCAAATCAAATGTCTGAAAGAAGGAGAGGGTGGTCATTCTGATGTCATCTGAGACTTTCAACTCTCCCTCTCTCCTCCGCTCGCGGCCATATGTGCAGCCTTTGCGGCGACTCAAAGCATGACAGCCATGCACTGTAACCCGTCGTCCGTTTGCCATCGGAGCTCTACCATTCGTATTCGCCCGTTGCCTTGTGAAAGACGTACTCCTTGCCATTAACTGTGAGCACTCCGTCTTTGAGTGTACACTTCCTGCAGAAGAGCGAAAGAATGGTCAGCATAGAAAAAACCACAAGAGCACCACGATGTACTGGTTCGCAATGATGTCAGCAGTTACTTACCACTTGTTCTTGACCCGCTGTACCTTATCATACACGCATAGCATGATAGGCCCCATGACGTCATCGTCGTCATCGTCGTCTTCTCTGTCTTCATCGGAGTCGTCGAGGTCAGAGTTAATGGCATCTTCGTCATCTACGGCTGCTTTAGCTTCCTCATCATCATCGTCAGCACCATCTGCCTGCGCGATTGTGCCAGCCGTCAGGCCCCGCCGGCTCGCAGCGGCAGATGTGGCGCCTGCATTGCGTCTGTGTTTCGTTGCCTGCCGTAGCGGGAGCATCAGGCCGCCACCTTCCATCTGCTTTGCCCGCAGAACCATCTGCTCGTGGAGCAGATTGTCAATTTCTATGCGCCCAAGCTCAACAGGAGGCTGGCCGGAGGGCCGCTGCTGCATAAGCACGCCTTCAAAAAAAGAAGCCTCGCCACCAGTGTCTCCATCGTCTGCACCGTCAATCTGAGACCCGGAAATGCCGTTTGCCCCATTCAGCTGTGCTGCTGCCTGAGCAGACTGGGCAGCCAGCTGTGCACGATACTGCTGCGCGTTGAGTACCGGTTGCGGCATCTGTCCGTTCTGTCCCGGCCGCTGGCCCGGCTGTTGCTGATTACCCTGGCTCATGCCCGAGTGGATCGCGTTTATCGACGCGGCTGCCCGCTGGCCAAAGGTGTTCTGCAGCTGCTGCACGGCTCGTGCTGCCGCACCCCCTCCGCCATGCTGTAGCGTGGCGTAATTTTGAACGCCAGCGCCAGGCCCATGTGACGCTGCCGGCACGCCGGCAAGACCAGAGCCATGATGCATGTCTGGCTCTAGCTTGATGCCATGGCCCAAGTCCTCAGTCTTGGCGGCAGTCGGTTCGAAAGACGGCATAGGCAGAGGCATTTGAAGTCCTTGCGAACTCGACACAGGACTCATCATGGGTTGCGAAAAGCTAGAATCAACATGATGGGTCGGAGTCGGCGACGGCACCGCCCCCGAAGGTCCGCTGGAGGCTGACGCTGCTCCTTGGGCGGCATTGTTAAGCTGTTCCAAGTCCGGCTTGGGATCCCATGGGAACTGAGCAACCCTGAGCTGAGACAGCTTGTTTTTCCAGCCCTGTGAAAAGCAAACATGTTAACCTGAGAGCTCAAATCAATGTTATTGGCCGAAACGCCCTGTAGCATCGCTCGTTTTGTCCCTCTTTGGCCTATCTTGGTCCCGATCCTCAGAGACACGTGATACGGCATGCAGTATGTATTCTCCGCCAATGAAATGTAGTCAAGTGAGGGAAATTCATGCGCTGCGGTCGGGCGGGGCGGCCATGGCAAATTTAAATAGGCACCCCAAATAGGCCACGCCACCCACCCAATTTCCAGGCAGTCAAGCCCGACATTTTTCCTCACTTGAAAGAACCGCTGGCCGCGGCGCGGACGCTCCAAAAACGATGCTCCAGCAACCAGATTATCACAATCTCTGTAACAGGGTCTGTGGAATGCGACAAATGCATGAATGGAAATGACAGCCCAAATTTTAAAATGGAGCCGAGATGAGAGGACTTCCTCAGAATCATGCCAGGGAGAGGAGGGATCAGGATGACATCAAAAAACAGAGAAGATGCAAAAGAAGAAACTCGTCGCTCCTTACCTTGCACAAGTCTTCCAAGACGCTCTCCTCGACGCCGTTTTCCTCGAAATCTACACGCGATGTGGTCATCACCTCCTCGATGATACTCTGATACACGCCTCCAACTACGTTGTTGGACATCTTCGCGGTTGATCTTGGTGACGGGCTTGATAGCTGAAGGATGCACTTGCAGCAATTACTGCTTGCGTTGTCTCTCCTGTGCTTTCCTTGTGCTCAGTTCGAAGATCCGCCAAGATTCATTTATGGCTGCGTCGCCTCGGATGGGCTGGGGTCTAATCGGCCTCGGTTTTTATGCTTCCGTGCTCAATCCACACGCATAATCCAACAGCTCTGATATGTTTGCTCTTGCGACGTATGCGAGGTAGTATATCCTCGCCAGTGCTCGATATCGCCCAGAACTCTCTTCGGTGGTAAGCCGGAGCGCGGTAAGTGCGCGGTGAAGGACGCACGAAGAAATAGGAGGGAGGCGGAAGGCTGGGGCGGAATTGTTTCTTTGCCTTGTTCTCTTTTCACCTCCCAGCTTCCTCTCACTTGATCAAGCGTCTTGTTGTTTGCAGCGTGCAGGCATCAAACGGCAGAGCGGCTCGTAGTCGTAAAGGTACCAGGGTTCGGAACTTGCGGTAATGACCGAAACCTGGGGTAGCAGCCGACCTTTCGTGCGGAGCTGTAGCACACAAAAAGCCTAGAGATGCGAGCAAATGAATATATGAGAAAAGTAAACAGAGAAAACGAGCAATGACTAACAAGGCTTTGGCTTGTGTTGCAAGAAAAGTGGTGGCCGGAGCTGATTCGCGATGGGTACAGCACACAGAGAAATGCGGGTGTGTCAAGGGCAGCAAAACTGGGTTTGTATTCTGAGAGTTGGAATTACTATGCAAACCTCCGCATTAAGTTCCCAACCTGCTTAGTCACCGCTCCTTAACCGCACATCGTTCCCCCCATGTCGCCCCACAAGGCAAACGTCCTTGTCAGTGCTCCGTACAATCGGCTCATAATACTGTGGAGCAAAACCGGTACTAGTTCAGTGCTTCCCAATTCTTGCACAAGGCTGGTCTGTACGAGTACGTCTCCTTTTCAAAACGATGCACATGCCAAAAACTTATTGATTATAATACCATCTTTCCAAGGTCAGGTCATCTTTCTATTACTCTTACACTCTCCCTTGTCTTCTGTTCTCTGCCATACAGACACACTTCTCGTGACTGAAAGCCCAGTTATAAAATGTCATTCTCCGTCGTTAATCGTTCCATAATTCTCTTCTTTGACCAGAGTCATAGTCCAGTTGCCTCCCGTTGCCGTGAATCAACCAGCCCCAACTCCGCGCTGAAACGACTGCTTTTTCCGTGTTGAGTTGCCGTGACGAAAGAACACGAGCCTTGTCCATGAAACCAGATATATGCGCCTTTCAAGCAGACCCATTGATACCTACCGTTGCTGGCTCCAGGTAAGGAAGTTAGCCTGAGCATGTGCCGAACGTGCTGTGTTGTCGAATGTGCTATGTCGAATGTGCCGTGTGTTGTGTGTGTCGTTGTTGTTTGCCAGAGACTTGCTGCCGCCTTTACCGGATAGTCATCTGCTTCACCATGTCGGCCTTGCTGGACGATCCAGAGCTACCAGAGCTGGCACCGGCACCAGCCTTCTTCTCAAAGACCTTCCAGAACTTAAGGCTCTCGTCTGCGGCAGCTGTGGCCAGCATCTGGCCATCGGGGCTAAGGCAGCTGTGAAGCACCCTGCTCTCGTGGGCCGGAATTTCGACGTTGCGCACCAGGGTCGGGTAGCTCCAGATGCTGATGGAATTGTCCGGGAAGCCGCTCGTGCTGACGATCTCGCGGTAGCTTGTGCTCCAGCGGAGGCTGGTCACCTGCGAGCCGGTGTCGATGCTGTTGACGCGGGCACCCGACGTCGTGTTCCAAAAGTGGATGTGGCCGTCGTAGGAGCCGCCGCCGGTGGCCAGGAGGTTCATGTTCCAGGGGCACCAGGCCAGCGCCTTGACTGCTGCCTTATGGTTGGTCTTTGTGAACTTGGGCACCGACAGCGAGCGCGCATCCCAGATGGACACCAGGTTGTCGTTGCCACCGGTGGCCAGCTGCGCACCGTCGGAGCGCCAGTCCAGGCCGCAGACCTCTGACGTGTGGGAGACTAGCTCGGCAATCTTGTGCTCGGCAATGCGGACGTCGTGGTTGAAGACGAGGCCGCTGCGGGCTCCAGTCGACAGAAGGTGCTTGTTCCAGCCCATGACACCGACGCGCGTGTCGTGGCCAAACATGCTGCGGACCTTGATGCCCTCAGCAACGTCCCAGATCTGCACCTCACCCGAGCCGAGGCCAACACCGACGTAGGCACCATCACCCGACCACTTGACGCTGCTAACGTAAGTATCTGGGCTGGTCTCGAGCAGGCAGCTGACAGAGCCTTCGTCGGCCGACCATACGTAAACATTGCGTTCGAGGCCGATGGCCACCTGGTTGCCGGAGCTCCAGTCGAGCAGGTTGAGGTAGTAGTCGTCAATGAGGCCGGGTGCATCGAGCACCCGATCTGGTGCCGTGGCCACCCGCCGGCGGAACTGGGTCGAGTTGGTGGTCGGCTTCAGGGGCCGGTTGTACTGCTGGCGGAGGTCGATCGGCTTGGACGACTCAGGGGGCGCGGGCTTGAACTGCAGGATGCGCGTGTTGATGTTCACGCCGCAGGCATCGGCGAGAGAATCCTGGTAAGCGATACTCTGCGGCGAGGGACGCGAGTAGCTGGCCGAGTCGTCATCATCACGGTCGTCAATGTTCAGTGCCTCCAGTGCCGCTAGCGCATCATCCGTGGCTGACGAGAGAACATCAGAAGCTTCACCAGTGCGGCTCTGTGGGCGCTTCTTGTCGGGGAAGCTGAGCTTTCCTGATCCAACGTTTGCGATGGCAGAGCTGGCAGCACGGTTGGGAATGAAGCGATCGGCAGCAGCGTATGTGAGGGTTGTCTTGGAGGCCTTCTGCCGGGGAACAATCTTCTTGGGCCGGGCACTCGGGGGAGTCTTGGCCTGCTGACCAGTACCAGTCAGGGCAAAATCTGAGACGCCAAGCTCCAGTGCCTTTCGCGGTGTGGGAAGAGCGCGGGCGATGTTGGACTTTGGGGAATCGCGGTGTGAAGACGGCTTTGATGCACGAGCATAATGGGAAGAGAGGTTGCCACCATAGACAGACTTTGTGCAGATCCGCTCATGGCTTGGAACCTGGCGCTCTGGAGTGAACGGAGACGAGTTGATGTTGGATGCTGTTGGTGCCGCGGTGCGCTGACGAGGAGACGGGGTCAGAGGCATGCGGCCGCCAGCGGTCCGGGAAGAGAAGAGCCCAGTGTGGGACTTCTTGGGGGTTGAGATCGCCAGTGACGCCATTGCGAAGACGGGCAGTGCTATGTGTGTTTGGTGTTGTGGTGGGATAGACTATTAGCAGATGCTGCTGTGTCGTATTGAAATTCGATAGCAGACCGCAATAAAAGGTGTTGGGCTAAGAGTGACCAATGGCTGTTGGCTAGCAACAGGGGGATGATCTAGATAGGCAGTCTTTTTGGACTAAGGTGGGATTTGCGATAGTTGGATTGAGATGAGTGGAGTAGGAGGAGAGGTGAGGAGGAGGATGAAGAAAAAGAAGAGAGTCTGGTCGACAGAGAGGCGAGCTCGACTGCCTTTTAATGGCGATGTTTACTCTTGGTGGGGTAGTGGTGGTTGACTAGGCAACGCCGAATTTGCCGATAATGGGAAGGCGGTATGGGTCAAGGCTGTGGACCAGGTTGTTTCAGTGGACGGGGCTCGCAATTTCTGTCTGTCACCGCTGTGACAGTCCTGTAACAGTCGCTCAATTTCATTCTTTCGGGTCATTTTGCTCTCGAGACACTAATCGTGTGCAAGATATCATCTTTTGACACTGTCGCCGAGGCTCATCATCAGTGAAGGTAATGATGGATAGAGTCGGATTTGGCTTTTCTCTTCGTCTGTACATAGTACATAGAGAACCATGAGCGAAACACTTTGTATGCCGAAACGGCGAATACGAGTAGTGCATGTGGGCTATTGGACAGGGCGCAGCTTCGGTGATCCTATTATAATCTTCTTCTCCGTGGTGATGCCCTGGTGTTGGTGCAGCAACGAGAAGTAGACCATTGGCCATGCTCCGCATCGGGGAAGCATTTCCGGGTGGCTTTGAGAAGCGCTCTGTCGCTGGAGCAATTATGCAGTCCAGGGCAGACAGGGGCTTCTGCACAAGAAGTATGCTAATTGACACTTGCAGTCATACGGGTACTTTTACTTTTTTTCCCCAGAAAGACGCCTTGGAAGACGCGATCGAAAAGCACTATAACTTTCGCGTCCACGCGCCGATTAGATAAGCCAAGGTTTTCGCCACTTTTTTGTCCCATATTGGTCTCGGCAACTTTTTCGAGGCCTCGCTTTCTCGGTCTTGACCCTACAGCAACCATACAGATACGCCCCGTCTACGCTTCGCTCCTACGCATACATCATACACACGCACACAAAAGCCACCATGGACGACAAGGGCGATCTCATCGCGTTTGCGCGCGAGAGCGCCACATCTGGCGTCGACCTCTACGAGCTGCTGGGCGCCGACACGACGACGTCGCGCGAGGACATCCACCGGGCCTGGCGGCGGCAGGGCCTCAAGTACCACCCAGACAAGGCAGGTGCCAACTTTGATGCGTCCCTGTACGAGCGGTTTGCGCGCGCGCGCGACGTGCTCGTGGACGAGGCCGCGCGCGAGGTGTACGATGCCGGACGGGCGGCGGCGGCGCAGCGGAAGATGCAGTCGGAGCAAATGACGGCCGAGCGGCGGCGGTTCAAGGACGAGCTGGAAGCGGCGGAGCGGGCGACGCGGGACGGCGGCGTCGGTGGCGTGGGCGGTGAGGCGCCGTTTGCTAACAAGGCGTCATCCGGACCGACGGTGCTGTCGTCGGAGCGGGAGAAGCTGCGCGAGGCTGGCCGTCGCCGGGCCGAAGAGCGGCAGCGGCAGGAGAAGGAGGCGCAGGAACGACAGCGGCAGCGGGAAGATGAGCGGATCGCCGAGCTCGAGCGGCTCCTGCGCGAGAAGCAAGAACGCGCGCAGAGGCGGGCAGAAAAAAAGGCAGCACGCAGCGGTAGCGCAACAGAAAGTACCACGGCCACAGTCACAGCTAAAAAGGGAGAGCGTCCGCCCGCAGAAGAGACAGCAGATAGGTCAGCGACGACAACGACACAGCCCGATCCTGAGTGGAGAAATCTTCTCAGTAGCGGCCGCGCCCAAGCAGCCAAGAAGGCAGAGGGCGGCATTGAGGTCACGCAGCGGCCCATATTTGCATACACAATGGAGCGGCTCAGAGCGGCCGGCGAGGCCCAGCGGCAGCGGCAGGCTAAGGCGGCTGGTGTCGGCACAACACCCGCATTCGAGCCCCAGTGGCAGGAGATTGACGACCCACAGGTGCGCAAGTTCATCAAGAGGGTACCGCGGTTCTGAGGCCGGCGAGGGCAAGAGACGGAGGGTAGAGAAAAAAAACAGAAAGGGAACATATTGCATAGCACGAGCCGATACGCTTGTGGGTCTGAGGCTTTCGAGGGCCGAAGAAGGGCTGCTGTATATTATATTATATACGGACTGTAGGCATAGCACATAAATGATACCCACTTATTTATTAGTCATCTTCTCACTCGTCGTCGCCATCGTCGCTGCCGCTGGACCACCCGTCGTGGTAGGCATCGGCCATGCCGGCCAGCTCGTTACCGAGATCCTCGCGGTCCTCCAGGCTGACGGCCCACGGCGCCACCACGACGGACCGCAGACTGCGGATGCTGTCGGCCACGGTGCTGTCTGTGGCCAGGCCGGTGATCACGGGGATGCTCGCCGGCTGTGCTGCCGTCTTGTGTTGGTAGATGTGCGGAAAGCTGTCGAGCAGCGGGAAGCCGAGATCGGCACAGTATCTCTGGCTGACGGGCTGGAGCGCGAAGCGGCGCCGCGCCATGTCTTCGCGGTCGGGTGCCCGGTCGTCGAAGGCGCCGTCGCCGTTGCCGTCTCTGGTTCTGGTTCTCTGATCCTTGCCGGTCTTGGCAGCGTTGTCTTTGTCGTTGTCGTCGTCGTCGTCTTCATCATTGCCACCACCACTACTGCGAGACACGACCGCTTGTCCAAACATGCGCGTCTTCTTTCCCCTGCCGGCCGCGCGGCCGTAGACGCCGGTCCGGGGCTCGTCCTGTGGCCCAAGGTCCACGTCCAGGTACAGAGCTGCCTGGCCCTTTTCGTTGTCCTCGTCAACGTCTTGTGCATGGGCTGCTGCCGCCGCTTCCTCGGCCCTCTTCTTACTGTCCTGCCGAACCTCCCGCCACGAACGGGCGACGCTCATCTGCAGCCGTGCCACCGACTGCTTTCCCGTCACGTTCAATAGCTCCGTTAGATACGCGAGAGAGTCGCCACCACCACCACCACCACCACCCCGACGCAGACGCGACGGCAGCGTGGCCGTCTCCATGGCCGTGGCCAGCAGCGCCGATACGTGCCAGGTCAGGCGCGGGTCCATCGTCGGCGCGACGCCGCGCAGGGGCAGCGACGGCATGGCCACGGGCACGACCAGCGAGGCCTGGCTATAGGCCGACGCCAGCGTGCGGGCCTTGTTGGCCAGCCGGACGAGGCGTTTGTCCTAAGAAAAAGAGAGTATGAGCAGAGGTGAATAAAAAGATACAAAGCGGTCAGCATCTCACCCTCGGCATCCGAGCCACCGGCTCCTGCAGCGCCCACAGCCACACGGTCGCCTTGCCGCACTCGTCGCGCAGCCGCTCCAGGTAGCGAGCGGCGAAGCCGCCCCAGGCGTCGTCGACGGTGGACAGCACCTGCAGGCCCTGCATGTGGTCGGCCTCCTCGAGAAAGGGTCGCAGGTCACGGTCCAGCAGGTCGTGCTCGCGGTCGAGCGCGGCAAAGAGGCCGTCGCCGGCAGCCCAGCTGAGATCTGGCTGGGCATCGGGGCCCTCGGGCTCGTCGCCCACCTCCACGAGCGACCGCGGGTGGTAATACACTCGGCTGAAGTCGGACCAGTACCGCACCATGGCCGGCGTCAGCGCCGTCGCCTCGCCGCCCGCATCGAGACTCTGCGTGTAGGCATTCGGCGGTATAGGCGTCGCGCGCTGCACGACCTGTCGGCCCGTCCAGGTGCTGCTGCCACTCGCTACCGCGCCCGCACCATCAGCGCCGTCCTCCTGCGTCTGCGTCTCGTAGAGAGCATTGATCTTGCGCAGCGAGCCGAAGCCGCCCTTATGGTCATAGACCAGCGTCCGCGGCAGATACGTCTCCGAGCCGTCTGCCCCTATTCCTGCACGCCAATGGATGTCATGGTCAACCGGGGACGGCTCGTCCGTGCCGTACGTAAAGTACGATTCCTGTTGGGTCAGAACTTCACCCACTCTATTGTATCTCTGCCCTTCCTGATGATTATTCTCTGTTCTTCATTCTCTCTCTCACCTGTGCGTTCCAGAAATGCGTGGCCAGGTAGTTGCTCTGCCGGCCCAGCTGCAGGGTAATTATCTCGTGCATGATCAGCGGCTGGTGCTGTTGCTCGCAGAGATTGTACTCATTTCCCCATTCTTCAACTTGGTCGTCATCATGAGCTGCAGACGCAAAAAAAAAAGAGCCAATCGCTAAAGCCGCGGCCCTCCTCTCTGCTTAGTGCAGTAATTAAGCTTTTATCTTATCACTAGCGGGAGATTTTTTTTTAGCGGATTGCCAGCCAGTATTTTAGGGCGCCTTCAGCCGCTGTGTTGACGCATCTCTCCTGCGCGTGCTTTTCTTCACCTTCTCTTCGCGTCGTGCCGGGTTGATCACGCAACAACACCCTCAAACCCCCCCCTCTGTCGAAATGGACGACATCAAAGCTACGGTCGAGAAGGAGGTTAGCACGCTCAAGAAGCCTGCCGGAAAGGACGTAGCCATCGTGCCGACTGTGGGCGAGGCGGCCCCTGTGACCCCCGAGTTCAAGCTGCCGCGAACGAAGCCCACTGTGATTGTCTTTTTCCGCTATTGTGGTGACCCTTGTAGGTTTTCTGTTTTGTCTTCTCTCTCCTTTCTCTCTCATCCTCTCCCACCTCCCTCTCTACCTCCTTCTCTGCCTCCCTCGCTCACAAGCAGTCGCCGAGAAAAATTTCCGCCAGCTGGCCGCCTTGTCGGCCGAGCAGCCCGGCCTCGACTACATCGCCGTGTCTCTCTGCTCGCGTGATGTCACCGATCACTGGGTGTCGCAGATCGGCGGCTCCTGGAACACCGACGTGATCGTGGACACGGACCGGAATCTGTATGCGCGCTGGGGCCTGGGCCTGAACACGTCCTGGCAGCTCTTCAACCCCCGAGCCCTCTACACCACCTTTACCCTGGGCCGCGACGAGGGCATCTGGGGCCGCTCCGTCGAAGACGGCAATCGCTGGCAGATGGGCGGCGCCTTTGCTGTTGACACTGCCGGCTTCGTCCGCTGGGTCCACGTGCCGCACGTCTCTGACGACGTTGTCGACTTCAACCCCATGCTTCAGCAGTTTGGCCTTCCTGCCCTCAAGAAGCGGCGGCAGAAGAAGCACGAAGAGAAGTGATTTTGCTGCCCTTGTGTATCTCTTTTCTCTTTCTCTTTCTCTTTCTTCTCTTGTTTCTCTTGTCTCATTGCCTTTCTTTTCGCTCTCTTTCAACTCGTCCTTTTCACCTTTCTGTATCCCTGGGTCTTGTCGTTACTCTTTATGTTCCTACGCTATCCACGCCTCATGAAATCGAATCATAAGCAAGGGAGTAAATTCATGCTTCTTTCGTCCACACACACAATTTTTTTTTTCAAAAAAGTACATTGAGTCGATATCCTCTTGCGCCCTGTGCGCCCTGTGCTCTTCTTGATGCCTTTCGATGCCTCTTCCAACTCGGCCTCAGCGCATCACTTCTTCATGTCCTCAAAAAATGTGTATATCACATTGGTCAGAGTGTTCGCCATGGCCGCCACCATCTTCTCTGTGACGGTGTAGGCCGGCATGATCATTAAGTGGTCTCCGCGGCCGCCGCCAGCACAGCCCTGGCCGTAGTAGACGAGCAGCTGGAAGCGAGCACTCAGCGCCAAGTCATGGATCCGTCTGGCAACGTGTTCCTGCGGGTGAAAGGGCTCGCGTGTGGCCCGGTCCCGGACGAGCTCCACGCCCCAGAAGAGCCCGCGGCCCCGAATGTTGCCCACGTGCGGGTGGCCGCCGAGCTGGACGTGCAGGGCCTCGCCTAGCTGTGCTCCGCGCGCCCGCACGTTGGCCAGTAGGTCGTCACGCTGGATGATGGTCTGCACGCAGAAGGCGGCCGCCGATGCCACCGGGTGGTTCTGGTACGTGTGCCCGTGTGTGAACACAGCGCCGCCAGCCTCGCTCATCGCCGCTGCCACGCGCCGCCCGGCAAGGATGGCCGAGCACGGCTGGAAGCCACCGCCGAGGCCCTTTCCCACCGTTTGGATGTCGGGGCTGGCATCGCCGCCGCCGCCGCCGCTGCCGCCGCCGGCCGTCATCTCGTGCTGCCATGCATGCAGCGTCCCCGTCCGGCCCATTCCGCACATCACTTCGTCCAGCACAAAGAGCGCGCCGTGCCTGGCGCAGACCGCCTTCATCGCCGCCAAGTACCCCGGCGCAGCCGGCATGCAGCCCGCCGCTGCACCCACCACCGGCTCCACCACAAAGGCGCAGACGGTCGTCGGGCCTAGCCGCACAAACGCTGCCTCCAGCTCTGCTGCCTTTCGCGCTACAAAGCTGGAATCCGACTCCCCCTCCTGCTGCTCGCGGTATGCGTTGCAGGCAGATATGTGCCCCACAAGGGCGGAGCCCCGTCCAGGCCTTCGGTCAGACCCTCGGCCAGGCCACACCTCTGTGTTGTTGCTTCCGTCGCCAGTCTCGCCGGCCTCGCTAGCCTCGCCCATCAACAGTGGCTCAAAAGGTGCACGCCGTGTCACATGTCCGCCGAGGGATAGGGGGCCCAGTGTGGTTCCGTGGTATGATGGTCGGCAGGCAATGAAGTTAACGCGCTGGGGTTGGCCCGTCCAGATGAAGAACTCGCGGGCGAGCTTCATGGCTCCGTCCATGGCCTCGCTCCCTGTTTCGTCAGCTATCTTTCTCTGTCTTGTTTGTTGTCTCTCTCTCTTCTGTCTTCCATCTCGGCATCTCTCCATCTCTGCATGCTGTTTCAGGAAGCAAACACACCCGATGATACTAAATAGGCTTTAGCAATAACGCCTTTCGAAGTTCGCACCAGCCACTCTTCCAGATTTCGTGTGCTCTGATTGTCGAAGAAGGCGTAGGGCACATATGCACATGCCTGTGCCTGCCTGTTCATGGCATTGAGAACCTCTTGATTGCCGTGGCCAAGACAGGTTACGGCCGCACCGCCGCAGGCATCCAGAATCTCGCGGCCGTCTTTGAGATAGATGTGATGGCCCTGCGCTTTCAGTGCCAAGGGCAGAGCTCGATGAGGGAAAGGACCAAAAGGGTGGCTAAGCGAGCGGCCTTGGCTACTACTTAATGACTGGCTAGCCTTGCCGATAAAGCTGGCTGCCTCTGGCTTGCTCTTCTCGTCGCTCATATTTTCCGGTTTTTAACTTTTGTCTTTTGTAGAGCTTGCTAGGCTTAAAATTCATAGAAGTAGCTGCTAAGGGGTCTGTCCTAGTTTTTTCCAGAAGGGAAGCTGCGACCTGGAGGTGATATGGGCAAGTACGCATATGGGCCTATTCTAAAGGCGTCACGCTCACATTCTCCCAAATCCCGCAATACCCGTCCTTGGCTAATTTTGTCTCTAGACCCCCCTACAGATCCTCAACAGACCGAGAAGGATGGATATGCAGATTCCCTCCGTGCTACTCGCCTGTCAGTTGGCCAGTGGCTCTCTGCGTCCCCACCCTTCTCCATATAGTTTGGCTAATCTTCTCCAGCTGCACACCAATCGACACCCAATCCAAGGACGTGAACAACTGCAGCACATGCACCCGATACTTTGAATGCATGAAGTGCCCATGCGGATTTGAGAAAAACCCATGTTTGGGTGGCCATGCTTGTTTGCTGACCTCGGCAAGGATAAATAGAAAGAAAAAGGGGGGGAGGGGACCCAGACGCAACCATTCGTGTGGTACTGACAGCAAACCATAACGCTGCAACGGTCGCAGACATAGATACGTGGGGGGTGGGTGTGGGAGACAGCTAGATCGTACTGGCCGCTGGGATTTATGCATCGGAATGCGCACTCGGCAACCGGCCCGTGGTCAAGCAAATATCGTGCAACTTCATGACTCGGCCCACCCAACTTCTTGGGAAGGACTCACCCAACTTCTTGGGAGGGATATGCGTACTCAGATACCAACGAAAAAGCACACGACACTGTTTCCTTTCCCAATGGACTGCTATCTTCTGCGGTCGGATGGGATACCAGCCAGGCTAGCGCGGCTGCGCTATACTGAGG